>VUQJ01014892.1:10600-23076 GCA_015108635.1 Andinoacara biseriatus | reverse complement strand
CAAACCGACCCCAAATTATGAATTATTCTAAAGCGAATGAGTGCAATAAGTCTGCACTGCTATTTAAAGTCTGAGTTTAAGTTTAATGAATGTAAATCCGTCGCTCTTTTATCCTCCCAGCCGAATTCAAACTAAGCTTTCCTGTTGCTTTTGTCGAACCGTATGAAAGTGACACAATACTGCCCATTATAACCAATGTAAACCAGCCTTTAGTTTTAAGCCATTCTCCATCCCACTTATCTCGAGTCCTCCCTCATTTCTTTATATTTTGCTTCCAAGGATCCAGACTTTGGTCCAGTTTTTCTAAGACGTCTTGAGCAGCAGTTCTCCAGCTTTCTGAAGGTCTTTCAGAGTTTTTCTTTGGACGTTGGCTACATTTTCACTCAATTTCAGTCCAGTTCTTGTACCTGACCATCTTCACAGAGATGGTTTCTTTTTGATTGTTTGTTTTGTTTATTAAGCCACTTAACTATGAATCATTCAAGCTTAAAAAAATCCGCTAACTCAAAAGAAGCAGTGCTGTACCTGCACATAGACAACTTCGTAAAGAACAAAAACATTATTTGTTTCAGTTTCTTGGAGTCAAAAAAAAATATCCTTTTTGCACCAACAAGGTGATTCCCAAAGAGATGAAAACATGGCATATTTCAGCCTTGTGTGCGTTGTTGTCCTTGCAGAACTCGAGGAAACAGGACAGGTGGAGAACAAAAGTGTCAGGCCTAAACAAAACTACAGCAGATGAAAAGCATCTGAAAGTCGTGTTCTTAATAAATAGAAACGAATGCAGCAAAGAGTCACTGAAGACTCATCAGAAAGCGTCTCAGTGGAAGATGGTTGCAGCCATGAAGGGAAAGCTAGATATGCAAAATGAAAGAACTGACTGAAATCAGTGGCAGCAGGTCTGATGGAGAGATGAATCCAGATTTGATCCACCACACAATACCAGAGAAGAAGAGCTCAGAATGCCCTTCAAGAAACATGGAGAACTATTCCTGAAGACGACAAGAAGCTGCCTGAGAGAGTTCAGGCTGTGCTGAAGAACAAAGGTGATCATACCAAATACTGACTTTTAAGTTTGTCAGAACTGCACAAATTCTGCCTTTTATGCTGTATTTCCAAGTATGTTTACACATATTTCTCATTTTCCTCACAAAAGAAATCTGTGTGTGTTTCTGTGGGAGCGTCACCTCTCTTGGTCTTGTGCCAGACATCATACTGCACATTTCTGAGCAGTGTCGGGTTCAAAGATCGTCTCACCCTCTCAGGTAGCAGACGAGCACGCCCACGGCCCTGTTAAACACACACACACACACACACACACAGCATTCAGTGACTTTACGATCCAGTGTGGTGGTTATAAAACGTGTTTTATGAAGCATCTGTGTGTGTGTTACCCTGTAGCTTTGGTTACTGTGCTTCGCAGGAGTCGAGCCGGTTCCATTGTCCACCCTGAACCATAAAACACACACACACCACGAGGTTGTTACAGCAGCTCTAAAGTTTTATGGAGTTTTAAAAGACGAACCAAGTAGATGTCAAAAGGAATCGAAAAAGAATACAGATGTGTAAACAGTTGCAAATAAACAGGTAAGAAAATAAAAAGTCAAACATAATGGAAGTGTGGCTAGTTTTGAATGCAGCAGAAATCACCTAAGCCCGATTCAAATGGAATTTCATCCGACTTGTAAAAAAAAATCCTTCTGATAAAATCCGATTCTTCAAAATGTCGCTTCATCTCTGGATTTGATTCTGCAAATCTAGTAATCTCGTACTTTTGCTCGCAAGTGCGAGTTTGTAGCTTACATTCGCCTCCTGCAGTTGCCACGACTGTCTACGGTGAAATGAACTGATTCGCCCAGTGCAGCCAATCCAAACATCACGTGACTGCACAGACACCAAGGAGACCTCCAGGTGTTGTTGGTGTGCGCAGGCGTGACGGGAGCTGAGGAGGGCCTTAGCGCTAAACTTGAGTGACCATTAAAGCGCTAATTGGAAACGTTACAATGGGACCAGATTTTTCCTCCAAGGTAAAATCTGACTTGTATGATCCGATTTAGGTGAAATTACTGGAATTACCATTAGGAAAAATCAGGACCTGCAGAATCCATCTGACTAGAGCAAAAATCCGATTTGTGGGACTTAGACTTAGGCGATTTCTGCTGTATATAAAAGAAATAACAGTAACTGAGGAAAAATAAATAAACAAGCAACAACAGCCTGCCATTAAAGGGAAAATAAAACCTAAGTTCATTTATTAAAAAAATCTGATCCAACCGTTGGTGCTGAAGCAGACCTCTTCCTCTTCAATATAAAAGAGTAAATCATTGCTTAATGCTGACATGTTTCCTACCACATCGCCTCGTCTGTCTCCAGGTCGGACTCGTCGCTGCTGGCACAGACGGGCATGCAGTCGTCGCTCAGGAAGTTAGCAGGTCGGCTGACCCGCTGGCAGGAACCCAAACTGCTGCGGTCCACCTTAAATACGCCTTCGTACAGCAGCTCGTACAGGATGGCTACACACACACACACACACACACAAACAGAGTCTCAGACTGGGATGTAGTGCAGTTTTAAGCTGCACTCTCTCCGTACAGAAGCTGTAATTATAGGCTGGCGGGCTGATGGTTTTAAAGTTATTCTGATAAGAAGCAGGACAAAAATTCAATATTTGAACTAAAGACAAACTTTCCCCAGTTTGTCACTGGCTAAAGTTTCCATGCTGTTTGGGCCCTTTCTGCAACATTTGGACTCAACTTCTTTAAACTGTAATGACTGAATGATCGTCATTCTTCACGGGCTGTATTTAACAGTCATTTTTAATTATTTTATTTTACAATAAAGATAATAATACACCATTTTGGGCCATCAAGTCCCCTGTATTTGACTCCCATCTGAACCTCAAAGCTTCAGACCCCCCCGGAGCTCCTCCTTTGTACCCCGTTCATGCCTCCTACTGTCGTCCTCGTGAACGGCGACGCACATCAATAGTGACGTCACACCTGCTGGCGCGAGCCGTGATTTGAAGTGACCTCACGGTTTCTATAATCTGGAAACGGTGTGCGAGTAGATATTCACCACCATTTTAATGATCAGTCAGAAGCTCAAAGATTCCCAGATTACACAGGGAGGAAGATGCTGCAACAACTGGAAAAGATGCAAATTAACTTCCAGGAATCGGAACAGAAAGGTGGAACTAATCAAAGGTGCTGGACACAGACAGCAGCATGAACCTGGACGAACAGTGAAAGAATTTACTGGCACTCCTGTGATTGTTCTCCGCCTTTAGAAGAGCCGAGACAAAACCAGTTGGTGCACAGTGCTTAATGACTCACATCGGGTCTTTCCCGTAATGAATAAATGAATACGGGGAAAGTTATGAAGGTGTGTGTGCCGCACCATTGATGCTGAATCTATTCAGCGTTTAGTTTACAGTTTTGTCTCCTTTCTCTCATCACCTTCTGCGTGCGCCCACGTTTGAGTCGTTTTCTCACCTGCTTGTCATTAGTTCACAGAGATTTCTGTTCGTTATCCCTCAGAACAGACATCAGGACATCTGCAGGATCAGTTGAACTCTTTCTTAATGTTTTACAAACAAATTAAATTACGGACACTCACACTGGCAGAGCGCGGTGTTCTTGATGTGGCTGATGGGATAAACGCTGTCATAGTGATTCCCGTTCAGGAAGCACAACTGCACCTGAAAGAGGTGAACAAATGTTTTGGGTTCATTAAATAAACTGCTGGGAATTAAAGCAAAAAAATAAAAGAGATCTGCATGCACCGATCTGATATTGGCTGGTTTTTCCTCCCTTAAATTGGACGGTAAAGGCAAATAATAAAGACACAATAATGAGCTGCACCGTTTGAAGAATTAGCAGCTCAAAGCTTCAGCCTGACATTTGTTGCATTTCTCAAAGTTTTCCTCGGACAGGAAATGCAAATCGTGTCTCTGACTAAACACTTGCTGGACGTGTTGGTCTCACCGTGTCCTTGAAGTTGTTGCCTGTGATGTTGACGGCTGGTTTGCCGGGCTCCTGGAAGATCAGAAAATCCCTCCTGCGGGAACACATCAAAGGAGACAGAGAGAGGAGGGGAGGATGAAACGAGGAAGCGGTGCGATGACGAAACTCTGGTGACTCATCACCATCATCATCATCATCATCAGATGCTGAGCTTAAGGATAAGGCCACAGATTCCTTCAACTGTAAGTGAGGATTAGCTTTAACGTGCTCGTCGGTGCTGCTGAGCGCAGGTTTGGGGACAAAGAGTAAAAAGCTGTAAAACCTCGGATGATTTCGCCGCCGCTGCCGCAGGAAGTGATTCTGCTTTATATCTGAGAGCGATGAACATTTCCCAGCTCTGTTTCCTCGAGATCTCCTACAAAGGCTAACTCAAGTTTGCTACAATGCACTTCTGGTCATTTTTTTTTTCTTTTTAAGGCCTCGTTCACAAATTCAGGCTCGTCAGCCTCTCGTCACCCCCCCACAAACACGTTTAGAGGCGCCTCGCACCGTGTGTACAAACAAATAATGAAAAAATGTAAACAAAAAAATAACTGAATTTTAAACTTAAAATACAATAATATAAAAGTAGCATTAATTAGTGGAGATTATCGTTACCACGCTGAATAAAGCGTCCACATATTGTACTCTCACTGGCCACTTTATTAGGTACACCTAGCACCTTCACATCTACTTTACTTCCACTTTACTGGCACAGATTCAACAAGCTGCTGGAAACATGTTGGTCATTATTGAAATGATATCATCACAGTGTTGCTGCAGATTTGTGAGCCGCACATCCACGATGAGAATCTCTCGTTCCACCACATCCCAAAGGTGCTCCACTGGATTGAGATCTGGTTACAGGCCACCTGAGTGCAGTGAACTCACGTTCAAGAAACCAGTTTGAGATGATTTTGTTATCCTGCTGGAAGCAGCCATCAGAAGATGACTGTGGTCATAAAGGGATGGACATGGTCAACATGGTGCTGTTTAAACGATGCTCAGATGGTACTAAGGGGCCAAAAATGTGCCACGAAAATATCCCCCACTACCACTACACTACACTACAACACCTTGATACAAGGCAAGATGGATCCATGCTTTATGACAAATTCTGACCGTTCCATCTGAACGCTGCAGCAGAAATTTAAACACTTCAGACCAGGTAATGTTTTCCAACCTTCTATCATCCAGTTTGGGTGAGCCTGTGTAAACTGTAGCTTCAGTTCCTAGCTGACTGGAAAGCCACCCGGTGTGCTCTTCTGCTGCTGTAGCCCATCTGCTTCAAGGTTTCACATGGTCAGAGATGCTCTTCTGCAAACCTTGGCTGTTATCTGAGCTACTGCTGCCTTCCTGTCAGCCTGCAGCTGACCTCTGACATCAACACGATATTTTCACTCAGGGAACTGCAGCTCACTGGACATTTTCTCTTTTTCAGATCACACTCTATAAACACTAGAGATGGTTGTGCAGGAAAATCTCAACAGAGCACCAGACTCTGAAACACCCAGACCATGCCCCGCTCAAAGCCACTTAAAATCACCTTTCTTCTCCATTCTGATGCTCAGTTTGCAGCAGGTTTACAGGCATACATGCACTGAGTTCCTGTCATGTGATTGGCTGATTAGATTCCCATTAACAAGCAGTTAAACACGTGTACCTTATAAAGTGACCGGTGAGTGTAAAGCTTTTCTGGCCACAGTGACAATTCTCTGGGACGATCTAAAGCTCTTGTCATCCCTGCAGCACTCCATTCAAAACACAAAAACCCTCTAAGCTTACTCACTTGTACATGGCAGCCAGGGCGTTGATCTCCACCTCTCCAACCCAGTGCTGAAAGACAGAGAAAACTACCAGTTTTCATATTAAAATGATCCAATATATCAGAAAAATGACAGTTTGAGGTTTTTACCTGTGGATCCTGAAGCTTGCACATGTAATCTTCAAAGTCACCTTCAATAAACTGCAACACAAGAAGCATCAGTGCATTGTTCAGGCAACCACTCGGGTTTTTATTTTTCTTGTCCCCTCGAATGTCCTGATTGTGAAAAACCTTGAGGTGGCTGCTAACAGAAAACTGGCAGAAAATAAAGCCAAAGTAAAACCTGCGCTTCCTCTGACTGACACGCGAGTCGGTCATCACAGACTCGCGTGTTAAAATCTGCAACTCTGCCGCAGCAATAAACACCTTTACAGCCTCACACACTTTATCTGGCTTCACAAAACCACTGCAGTCAGAGAGAACTCATTTTAGCTGTTCTGTCAGATATAGATCTTAATTTTTTTACACTGATAACCACCAACATGCTCTGCCCCTGCTGGAAAACCAAATCAAATGAATAAAAAGAAGTAAACTAGTGAAAAACACATTTAAAAAACAGAGGAAGGTTTAAGTCTTTAGGTGAAAAGGGACTTAAAATAATTTCTACTCCTTCAGGAAGTCACGGCAGCAGCAGGTGGAGCTTTAATGCTGTTTATCCACCTCTACGCCCCGGTCTGACATCAGCGCGCAGCTCCTGCTCTGCCAGCTGTTGAAAGGCACTCTGGGAAATGTAGTAAAGCCGTGCGGCAGAGCGAGTTTATTGCCATCATAATAATACCAACAGCAGCTTTTGATTTCATTTCCTCCTCCTGGGTCAGCTCACACACACAGCCAAAACCTGCCGAGTCACTGCACGGCGACTCGCTCATCCCCGATCTGGGAACGCTCTCAACGACTTTTGCACCTCATACGGACACGTAAATACAGAGCAATTACTGACAGCACTCTGAGAATCGATTAGCGACTCAACACGTTTTGAGGGTTCAAAAATACGCAACCTGCAGCCATGTTTGTGTGTTTGTGTGCTTTAAAACGTGACTGAAATCTTCTGCTTTTTTTTTTTTTTTAAATTAGACGCTGTGGCTGAGCCTCGTTTCTCAACCTGCAGTGGTGCGAAGCCACAAAATGAGACTGACGTTACTACAGAGAACTAAAGCTGAGCTGAACACTAAAACTAAGCATGAGAAAACATTTCAGTTCACTGATGTAAAAACTACTTTCAATTCTCTTGACTGCCATTCAGAATTTCACGAGTCATTTCGGAGATTTCCAGATTAATGATTTACTTCGGCTGCACTTATACAACTGGAGTGACAATAAAACATCTCAGCCGCCGTCTTTAAAAGGGAAAAACTACAACTTTTAAAAGAGTAGCCAAAGAAACTAAAAATAAAACATTAATGTTTAAGCTTTTATCAGTTTGGTCGCATTTGTCAGCACAAACAGTGTCAGGAGGCTTTGGTACGCGAGCTTATTGAGATCTGGGATGTTTGTGTTTTGATTTAATGACCCTGACAAACATCAGCCGTCACATAATGATAGAACAGGTGAAACAAGCAAACCTCTCAAACCGAAATGGAAAGTGCAAGAAAAAAACATCAATAATTCTGTTATTGTGCTTATGTATAGTTACAAAAGCCTTAAAAACATAATGAGCTCACTGACAATTAAGTTAAAATTGGAACAATAATAACAGGAGAAGAATGTAAACAGAAATTACTTCTAATTATACAAATCACCTCCATATTATAAGCAAGCATGCACATTCGTTTCTATCTAAATGTACACTCACTGGTCATTTCATTAGGTACATCTGTTAATGCAAATATCTGATGGACCAATCACACGGCAGCAACTCAATGCATTTAGGCATGTAGATGTGGTCAAGACGACCTACTGAAGTTCAAATCGAGCATCAGAATGGGGAAGAAAGGTGATTAAAGTGGTTTTGAAAGCGGCGTGGTTGTTGGTTTTGGACAGTCTCAATTTCTGCTGCAGCATTCAGATGTTCGGGTCAGAATTTGGCATAAACGACATGGAAGCATGGATCAATCCTGGCTTATCAACAGCTCAGTATGTTAGTGATCCCCTTAGTACCAACTGAGCAATATTTAAACACCACAGCCTCCGTGAGTATTGATGCTGACCGTGTCCATCACTTTATGACCACAGTGTACCCATGTTCTGATGGCTGCTTCCAGCAGGGTAACACACCACGTCACATTGTTCAAATCATCTCAAACTGGTTTCTTGAACACTGCACTCAAATGGCCTCCCCCGTCACTGACTCTCGATCCAGTAGAGCACCTTTGGGATGTGGTGGAACGGGAAATCAGCAGCAACTGTGTGATGCTATCATGTCAATATGGGCCAAAATCTCTGAGGAATGTTTCCAGCACCTTGTTGAATCTGTTTTGAAGGAAAAGGGGGGTCCAACTTAATAGCAGTAAAGTGTACTGAATAAAAAGGCCACTGAGTGCATGTACACAAATATATGGAGCCTCCAAACTATCTGATAGACCCCCTCTATACTGTGGTTTATGATGTCTTTTCAAATGCGTAACTGCTGAGTTTCAGTTTAGTTTCCAGGGCTTGTTTGCTTGTTTCAGTTTAGTTTTCACTAGTTTTACTTTTTGTGGGTTTCTATTATTCAGTGTGGGTGGCATTCTCCAGGGGCCGATTTCAGAGGTTTACAGTGCAAGCACAACACTTCATGTCATGTAGACATCCCAGTCTCGATAAACATCATAAGCATCAAAGCCTCCTGATGATTATGGGGCTGACAAAACTGCAGCCTGTTTAATTTTATTACTTTGGTTAGTTTTGAAACCAAGTGGTTTCGGTTTCATTTTTTTCTGTTTTCCTCTTTTTTATAATTCAAATTTTGTACATTAAAAAATAAAAATCCCTCGTTAGTGGGTATTATTGCCACTAAGCTGCCCCCCCCCAAAAAAGGAGCTATTTTACTACAAGTCCCGTGGTGTTGTTTTACTGTGGTGCCACTGTACATACCGCCTCATAGGTGTCTCTGTTCTGCTTCAGAAACTCCACACACTTCGCTCTGACTTGAGTATGAAGGCTTTGGCAATGCAGCACCTACACAGAGGGGTCAAAGGTCAATAGTTATCACAATCAGACACGATTAATGTAGACATTCTCAGATACGGTGCGAAAATATGCCATTTACAGTAAGTAAGAAGTTGTAAACAACTAAATTCTGGAGTCAGAAGCCTCGTAGAAACACTTTATGTAAACATGCCGGAAGTCCCCTTAAAAAAGCTGCGATTTAAAATTCTTTCTCGGTTTAAAGTTGATTAACTTTTACAGGCAGCTCCGAGTGTAGGTTGAAACCAGAGTGAATGAGAATAACTTCTATTCGGCTAGCATTCAGGCACCGCAGCAGCACGGCAAACAGACCAAGCCCAGCGTCTCACCTGTGCTTAGCTAAAAACTTATTAAACGTTAGCATTTTCTGCAGTTTTCCAGCTTTACCTGCTCAGCGACAGCCCGAAACAAGCAGGACCCGTCTTTGGCTATCTTCTTTCGATGCAAACCGATCGATTTCAAGTAGACATCCATTAATTTCTCGACGCCCCGCTCGTCATTACTGTGCATGCTTCCGCCGCCGTCCATGCTAGCAGGGGGAGAGGGGGGGTTAGCCGCTAAAGCTACCTGCGTGTTTTGAACGGCAAGCGGTGCGAAACTTTACGCTAAAAGTTGTCAATATCGCCACCGAAGGGAGTTAAATAACGACATCTACAAGCTAAACGGAGTCAGCGACAGCGGTGACAGCGTCCAGTTTCGTTTTCCAGGAACCCCGATTCATCCCACTGAGTGAATCCCAGCTTCAGAAAGTGA
Source organism: Andinoacara biseriatus (assembly GCA_015108635.1). Classification (NCBI taxonomy): domain Eukaryota; kingdom Metazoa; phylum Chordata; class Actinopteri; order Cichliformes; family Cichlidae; genus Andinoacara; species Andinoacara biseriatus. Next base: position 13,392 of record VUQJ01014892.1, on the reverse strand, counting down.
AAGTCAACTTTAGCACGCCGGCTAACAGCTAACAACACGCCCCCTTCTCCGTCAAGCTCCACCGGAATGGAGCCCAGCGTTTCCTGTATTTACAAAATAAAACCCGGCAATCTGTCAATAAGGCTTAATTTATTCATCGCAAAATTAATGCTCAGACCTCTCAGAGAGAAAATAGTTTTCTGAAGGGATAAATGTTACTGATTGGACATTATTTAATACAATAGGAAGATCTGGCAACACTGTTTACAAAATAACCCGTCCTAAAAATAAACGAAGACTTCCGGCAGTTGCTATTAAAATAAAAACAAACTTCGGACTTCAGGATATGTTTAGAGGCGTGAAAATAATAAATCAAAATAAATAAAACCATCATCATAATAACAATGATTAAAAACACAATAAAATAAAAATAATAAATAAAACCCGTTGTTGAATAAAATCTAATTGCCTGAGGGTTTTTTTAAGTTTATTTTTAGAAGAAGAAAGAGCTTTATTTGTTACATACATTTACATGCAGTGAAATTCAGATGTGTTATAAAAGCAAAATTATGAGCATCATGTGAATTAAAGGAAAAACATCCATAAGTTGTTAGGATTTTCACATTTCCAGCTGCTTTAAATCCGCTATTATCTGTGGTTTGTGGTGTTAAATGCAGTGACTCAGAAGGAAAATAGCCCCAATCATTTGAGAGTTTCACCTTTTCTTATCCTTTAGGATTCGTTTAAATGTTTTATGAGAAACCTGTCTAGTTTCTGAGGCAGTAAATGTCACTCATTGCGCATTATTATATCTACCCTAACTCAGCCTGTCAAAAAACTTTTTTTCTACTGGAATAAAAGACAGTTTTGGGTACTCATTAAAACTTGACAAACTGCTGTTAGAAGAAATTTAAAGGACACATAATGAACAAAAAGAGTTTGCATTGCAAATCCTGTGTTGCAATATTGAGCTCTGTCTGTTGGATTAATCATTTAATTACAAGTCCTGTTAGGTAAAAGCACAAAACTATTACTAGAAAATGTAAAAAATTAAATAAAAAATTAATAAATAAATAAAATAGGAAAACAATGATTTATTTATTTTACTATATTTCACTTTTATTGTGTTATATTCAACTTTTTACAAGGCTTTTAAATCATATTTTATTTTTGTATTTCTAAAACTTATTTTTAATCTTATTTGGGGTCCCTTTCTTTTCATTATTTTTACTTTTTCTGTATTTAATTTAGTTTTTTTTTTCTTCATTTTTTTATGATTTCATTGCTGCCACAGAGGATTATCCTTTACAACTTTTGGTTGTAAAAGTAAAGGAAATTTTGTGGTTTGAGAGAGCAACAGCAGCCTCTTACATTCTATAAAATAAAATCAGAAATTAAAGATTCAAACAAGAGCTTGTGCCCTGAACTGAATGCAGAACATTAACATGCATAAATCCCAGCAGGTCTTAATAAAGTAGCACACAGAAGCAGGGTTAGAAGCAGCAGAAAATGTACCTCAGTTTCTTGGTTCTCTTGTTTCCCTCTCTCCCCTCAGTCCTTTTCATTCCCCCTTTCCTTCTTTCCAGCCCTCAGCAGGTCTTCGTCTCTTCCTGTCACTCGTGGTGGTATCGATTTTCAGTCCAGCAGAGCGCTCAGAGGCAGAGAGAGGCTGCGTGTTGTCTGACACTCTGTTCATGTGAGTGTTTGTAAAGTGCATCGAGCTCATGGACGCCCGTTATTGCGTCATTCATTCATTTAACAGCCCTCTTAACAATAAACATGCTGGTTAATGCTGTAAGTGCTCAACTCCACCAGCAGGTGGGTGAGTGTGTGTGTGTGTGTGTGTGTGTGTGTGGTGGTGGTGGTGGGGGGGGTACACATCTCCAACTGTTTGAGTTTGACTGTGAAATGGAAACACATCCCTGGCATCACAATATGTATTCCAGTATAAATATTCCAGCCTTACATATTTACTATTAATGTAGCTCACTGGCTCGTGGCCATAGCTGAGCAGTACGATAAACTGCAGAAAATTAAATCTCAAAGGCGGTCACAGCAATTACAGAGTCAACGAGCTCTTGCTGGGATGTGGGAAGGACGATACATTTATTAAGAAGCAACCTAAGACAGGGCAAAAACTGCAGTTCCTCCAGCGGCCACTTGAGACTGCCTGTAATAGTGAGTCACTCCTCATAGACTCCCATGTTAAAATTTACAGCAGAAAAAAACAGATTTGCAGCCTGACACAAAGAGCGGTTTTGAATAGTTTTGCTCTTCATCAGAGCTGCAGAGGTGATTAATGTTTTCATAGCTCATCTATTTTGATCCCGTTAAGGTTCAAGTCTGCTGTGTTGGTTTCCTTGTGGAGCACTTCTAATGGATTGTTTGACAAATAGCAGAGATCAGAGTCCTGCATATTTTTGTTATTGTTATACGTTTTAGTCAGTTTGGTCATTTAGGTTTTAGGGAAGTATAATAACCTCAATCAAGTTTAAAGATCCTTTTTGTATCTACCATCTGCAGAATTTAACTAAACCTTTTACCACAAGGGGGCAGCATTTCACTAGTTATAGCCCATCCCCTCCACTTTAAATAAGGACGTTTCCTCATGACTTAACTAGTAAATAAAGGTTTCGCTGAGTAATTGGACCATCCTGTGCAGGGGTCAGCAACCTTTACTGTTAAACAACTGAGCAGTTTCTGAGGAAAAAGAAATAAACTTCATGGAGCAACAAGACATATTTGGGCCTCACACAATTAAGGTGACACCCCCTGTTACTGTAAAGTGGCCTATCTATGATTATTTAGTACTT
>VUQJ01014890.1:10529-29397 GCA_015108635.1 Andinoacara biseriatus | reverse complement strand
ACGAGGGAAAACAGGAAACAGCTGGGGAGAACAGGAGGACCAAATCAGACTAATGAAACAGGAAGCACAACTAGACACAACACACTGGGAACACGAGACCATCAAAATAAAAAACAGGAGACACCTAACAGGGTGCAGACAGACTATACACGAGACACTGGCACAGGGGAATCAACATACACATGTGAGAACACAGGGAACACAGACCACAGAAACAAACACCAACACTAAACAAAAGACTATAATAACTGGGCCACCGGCCCAGGACCATGACAAATGTGCTGTAGCGAACCTGCTTAGTATTATTTCACTTCACCTGTGTCTTATAAGCACCACCCCTGACATGAAGCACCTGTGTGAGAATGTGGGCGGAGACTGAGAGCAGGTAAAAGAGAAACTGGCGGTTTTGAGTGGCAGTGGTTCGCAGTAAAGAGTCTGAGCTGAAATAAGACTAGTACAAATAAATTTATTTCATGAGTTATATGTTACTCCCATTATCCTTTATTATTTTCCTAGAATGTCCAAACCAAGTTTGTATGCATAGTAAAATACAGTATAGTCAGAATCAGCAACTCAAGATGCTTATCAGCATTTCCTTATGTACATGCCCATGAGCTTGAAGGATGGGGGAAAAAAAAACAAAAAACTTGTTTTTCTCCCACAAGAAAAAAAATGTTATGGTCTTTGACTAAAAATTCCAGATAACAGAATTTTGACTCGTATCCACTTGCCTTAAATAAAAATAAAGATAAACTGCCAAACCAGAAGCACAAAAATGCCAAAGTGCTTGTTTGGTGCAAACAATAGTTTAAGATGCGCTGATTTCGGTGCCGATTGCATAAGTTGCAAATGCAGGAATTGCGAGATAATCGTCGATCATCACTGCTCGAAAACTGAGAGCCTCTGCCATCTGCTTTGGAGCATCACTTCGGCTTCAACTGGCAAAACCGAGTCCAGCTGAATCTTAAAGTTAATAGCACACACTTATTTGTCCGTGCCTTCTTTTCCTGCCTCTCAGACATCACCAGACAGCTGCATCACTTCCCTCTCACACATGTATATCTGCATCTGTCCATCTGTCGTCTCTCGTTTCGTTACCCCATCTGCCTCCGACTCGCTCCACCGCCGCTTCTGTCACGGTTACGTGCGGCTTGTACGGCTCAATCATATTTCGTGCTTGTCTTCTTGATTTGTGAATCTCACTCTGGCATGTTATTAGCTCCGCAGAGCAGCCAGACCTCTTTAAAGTGTCTGGAGACTCCTTTGCCAGAGGCAGAAACTTATGTGGCTGTTGAAGGTTTGCGTCTGTTGTTGACTTGAGAAAACATCCACTTATGCTACGTGGAGTTTTGGTTTTCATATTTGAATGATAACGAGGGTATTTTGTGTCTGTCTGTTTTGCAATAAGATGAAAACCAGAATTAAGGCATCTGGAGAGCCTGTGGCCAGAGATATTTCTCTTGCACGCTTGAGCTGAGTGATGGGTTTGAAACTTATCTGCAGGGAGTGGGTGGTTTCTCAGAGCTCACCTTAAATCTGAGTTTAAGAAGGATTTGGCCCACCGGATTGGCCCAAGAGGCAGTTTATACAAATATAATGTGGAACAATGAAGCTCACAGGCTTTCATTCAAAAAATAGAACTGGATGATCATAAAATTGAACTGATCAAATGTTAATTTGGATTTAAAGCAAAGTGTCCTCAAGCATATCTGGAGGGGATCCTTCTTTTTTTTTTTTTCCAGATTAACAAAATAATGTCAAAAATAATTTAGAAATTTTAACGCTTCCATCACCTAAACATCTGGGCACCTGCATTTGTTTTAACTTCTGAAAATGCCTGAAACAAAAATCTAAACCAAAATGTTTTTGAATGATACTAAGCTGAACCTCTGAGCCTTTGAGCTTCAGCTGAAATTCAAACAAAACACTGCAAACACATTTCTTTCAGTTCTGAACGCTCCCCAGATGTGCGTCCGTGTTTTCCTCCTTCCACATTTTATCTAATGATTATTGAAGTTCAGGAGGAAACACCTCCTTCGTTCACCGCAGTCAGTCAAGCACCAGGCAGCCAAGCCTTTAATCCGGTCACTCGGGCTCTCAGGCTGCGTCCAGCTTCTCTTGCAGATACCAACATTTAACCACCAGAATCTCAAATCAGTCGTTGCTACTTTCAGCTCGTTCAGAAAGAGGTGGGAGCTGACACGATGGCTATCTCGCCACACTTCCTGTCTGCAAAGTTTTACATTTCTCAGTTTGACATCTGGCCTGCCGAGCAGAACGACTCCGGCAGGCAATTTAAATTTGAAATGTTGAATGAATGTCAGAGTTTTTCTGTTGACATTAACGTTTGCAAACTGGCTTGTGTGTATGTGAGTTTTAGTGAGATTTTCCTTCACTGCAAACATCATCTTTTCTTTACAGAAACTCTAACAGCCTTTTTTTACAAAAGGGATTCACAGGAAAACTGAGTTAGTAAGAAAATAAAAAGTGACATTAGAGCAGAGAACACAAAAATTATTCAGAAAAAAATCTATAAATCTATTAATAAACAAAGGCAAACAGATTCAAAGACAGATTTGCAGTTTCAGGATTTTTGGATTATTTTTAACAATGCAACAGTTCGGGCTCTTTCATGCCTGTTTTGTTTTTTATCTCCACTATTCTTCTGATTTCTTGTACCTGCTTTTGGCTGTTCTAGTTATGGTGTGTGTGTGTGCCTGTGTGTGTGTGTGTGTGTGTGTGTGGTTATGGTGTGTTGGTTGGATTTGCAGCCTGCAGTGCCACACGGCATACCTGGTCGCCTGTTCATCCGCTGAGCCCCAACGGCGCACATTAGCAAAAGTGAAGCCTAGCCTATTGGGACCACAGACATTATAAGTGAGCGGGAGATGGCACTGAAGGGCTTCCAACTAGAAAATTGTGGAGAAAATTTGCATCAGCAAACATGGTCATAGAAGTATAACTTCCAGAGGAAACCCTCTTTGTGTTTCTGTCAAATTTGACATGATGTCCTGTACATGCAGTTTTATGTCATATTAACTGCTAAAATTAAAGTGAATTTGGATATTGATTCAAAACAGCTGCTAAAATGAGTGTGTAGATGGCTGCTGAGTAGCAGGAGTTGCTTCTAGAATGATTTTGAACATGTCAGCAGTTTAACCCGATGATATTCTTTGGTAACACATCAAATTTCACCTTAATGCTGGCTATATTATGACTGGGGGAGGGAGGTGGGGCGGGATGAAAAGCAACCTTAACAGCTCATGTAACATCTGTTTGCTACTGCAGAATAAAGAGCAGTAGAGCAGTACACCTCAGAGCAGCAGTTCCACTTTAACCCCTGCATATGTTACCTCACACAACTGCTGAGAGCCGCTGGTCCAATATCCAAAAGTTTAATGTGCTGCCATTTTGTTAGTTATTAGGTAAATTACGATTTTTACATTGTTGAAAAAATGTCTTGAAAAATTGCCTGTGAAATGAAGTTACTGAATTTTATCATAGGACCAGATTTTTAAAAAAAGTGCTCTTTTAAAAGAAAAGTGTCCAGGCAGATTTAGAAGGTTTTGCATCTGAAATCTTCATGTTTCTAATTTCATTTTTTAAAATCTACAACAAAAACACCTGAAAAGTAAATTGTGCAGAGATAAACTCGTTGCTGCCACAGTGCTATAATGTATCGTACACCTTTAATAAGGTGTTACATGGGCATAAATGCTAAAAACAAAAAAAATCAGCAGGCAATTTTAGCTGGTTGTTAGGTGGTTGCTAGGCAATGTGATGACATCATGACATAAGAACCTTCAGGGGCCTAAGATGCACTTGTGTTCCAAATTTGGTTGCTCAACTCCTGGTTGTGTAGGAGGAGTTGGCAGCCACAGAAACAAATAGACACAGTTGTGTATTACAGTAAGTAGATTGCAGTAAGATATGGTGCCATATCTGACATTGTTCTACTGTCAGAAATATGATCACAGCTGACTCTCAGTTTGCATTCTCTCCCTCTCCTTTATTTCTTTTCATTTTTTAAACGGTGCACATCAGCTGTCACCTGGATAGAATAACCTGGTTGTGCTGTGGACTAAACCATTTGGGGGGGGGGGATAAGAGCCTCCACTATGTCTCTGACCAATTTATTCAGGCAATTTAATTCTGAGCGATAACTTGGAAATTAAAAAAAAATGTAAACAACAACAAATATTTTGTTTCAGGCATGCCAGGGCCCCTCCCGCCACTAAGGTAGTCAGCCCCCCCCCCCTTCAGCTATGATGTCACTGAAGATTTAGAGTATGATTGGATAGGAAGCCATCTGTGATAAGAACTAGTGGAGAAACACAAGGAGATGTGTTCTCCTTTTCAGCACCAGCCTGTGGAGGCGCATATTTCTCTGCTGCATTAGTTTCACCCTGAGCTTCATCTCCTGTCCTGTGTGGCCTTGAGTCCATCTGAGATCGAAAAATAGAAAAATATACCCACTTCTATAGTTTGTATGACAACACCAGCTCCAAGAGCCAAAGTAAATGGGGAAACTCACAAGTTCTGCCTTCTTGTACTCTGATAAAATGAAATACAGTCTAGCTGTTGAGCTGCAACAGGGTAAAATCCAATCTGTGTGACAGCTAAACTGCTATTAAATGAGATTGAACCTTCTATAATCCCTTCAATAAATTTCATCACTGTATGACAGGAGAACTTTTGATTTTATCCAGAGGCTTTGGAAAGTCGTGGCTAAAGTTTTAAATCATCATCATCTCTGTATTTCAAAACAAATTTTTGCCTTGTGTTATTAGTTCTGCCTTTTTTTCTGTTGGTCCTTAAGGCTCAGAAGAAAATGTGGAAAGCTCTCCTAATTTACACTCCAGACAATTGTAACAGACTGTAGGAGGAGGAAGACTTTCTGCAAAATGTTGTCTTGTCTGCTTTTTTGTGCTGCCGTCCTGCTCAGATTTGCTTTGCAAAAGATGACTTCTAAGCCAACAGGACTCATGACAGTAAAGAACTCTGCAGTTGCTCGATGTTTTTCACGTTGCCATGATGTGACTTCCTCTCAGAGGCCAGCCTCTTCCTTCCTATTAAGACTCAAAAAGTAGGTCATAAATATGTCTTTGATCACAGCAAAGGGTTTCTGAAATAACGCCATTTCTGTCAGATGCTGCTTGCGTCTCTCCAGTACTCACAAGTTGTCCTTTGGCAGCCATTGCCAGCTGTGGCTGTACCGAGAATCCCATTTTATGGCTCAGTCATACTAGAGAAAAATATGGAGGTAACCGCCTTGCAACTAGGAAAAATCCATAGTTGCTCAATGATTGCGCTGACTTTTTTTGCTATTGGAGACCAAATCCAAGTAGTCCCAAAGACCAGCTGTTTGCTCGGAGGATGAAGGTGCCGCACCTTCAGCCTCTGGGCGATCACTTTCAATTGCAAGGTCATATCACAGGTCCCCGAATGGCACCTACTTTGAGGAATGTAAATTTGTGTATGTTAGACGACAACAGATTTGCAATTTTCACCAATTTATCACAATTAATCATCAAATTATCACAAAGAGATTGCATGTAATTGCCAACTTGACCACAATCAATCACAAAATGAGAGCAGCATGGCTATTATTGCTTTGTTTTGTTGCTGTCTTGGTGCGCCAATGTTGCTTTGAAGACGGCAGCTTTGAAGGCACCAGGTATGCAACCACCTGGTGCCGTCAAAGTTGCCGTCTTTTTGCTTCGAAACAACCATTTAAAACGCGACGAGATCACAAGTTCATTGCAGATTTAACAATGATTTTGGTAACGTCATGGTCTCCAACAACTGTTTTCTCTAACGCGACTGGAGCATTAGAGACAAAGTCTGAACTGGAGGGGTTGAATTTTTGAGATTTTTTTTTTTTGGTTGTTTTGCTTGTTTTTCACAGTTTTACTTTCATTTTCTCTGTGCAGTTACTGTTAGTGCTAAAAACACATTTGTGAGTTAGGGAAAAGATTGTGGTTCAGGGTAAATGAGACCAATGCTAAAGTACGAAAAGCTGCAGTCTCTATAGGTGCTGCTTGGAGCTGGCTCCAAAAGGGCATCAATCCCCATAGATTCCCAGACCATTAAAAAGCATATTTTCAGTCTTGTATAAAAAACAGTTTTGGCCTTTATGGATACTTTCTGCCTTCATAACAGCTCCAAATGAAGTTAAGGGCGTGGACACATTGATTGACAGGTGTCCAATCACAGGCAGCTGGAGCCAATGGTGTATCAGCCCAGGATTTGGGTGATCTCTTGCTTAGCAGGTGTGTGTTTCTGCTTGTTGCGCTCATATACTTTAAATGCCCCATGGAGTTTAGTTCAAGCTTGAATGTTTAACATTGTGGTAATTCGCCCACTTTGCCATAATTCAATACAGATGAATGAAACAGAAATAGCACGTATGTTTGAAAGCTTTCTATTGCAGTCGACTCTGGTGATGCCTTCAACATTTTGCTGCACATGTATGCCATCCTGTGTCCGTGTGCACGTGCATGGCTGCAGCAGTGATTTGTGAGTGAGTGCCAGCGCCTTCGGGCTGTCCTCATAAACAGTCTCCAATCTCTCGTCAGCCGTGTTTGGTGTTATATAACCAGGGTGACACTGACCACTTCCAGCTGCAGGTTCAGCTGTCATTAATCATTGTGCTGCCGTTCCTATAGTTATTCTCACAGAGTTGTTTAAACACGTGGCTACTTCAGGGACAAAGTGATTTCTGGTGTTAAATCTGTTGTGTGGAGGTTTTGTGGGAGACATTATTGTTAAACAAAGCAACATATGGATGTACTCACTTTCTGATGGACAAATGTGATGAAGAGACTGTTTTCTGAATTACATCACCCCCCCCCCCCCCCACACACACACACACACACACACACACACACACACACACACACTCACTCACTGGTCACTTCATTAGGTGCACCAGTTCAACTGCTAATTAGCGCAAGTATCAAAGCAGCGAATCACGTGGCAGCAGGATTGGTCAGGATTACCTACTGTACCAAGCAGCAAGGTGATTGTAGTGATTCTGAGTGTGGCAGATGCCAATATTCACTATTTGTGTGCAGCTATGAGTGTTGAATTCTTTCTATAATGCAAACCTGGTTTTCTTGAGTATTTCAGGTGTTTTCACAAGTAATTTCAACATCACATAAAGGATATTCTGTTCTCCTCTTGATTTCTTTTTTTTTGTATTGCTTTTTCAGCTTGTTTACCAAGTCTCTCACCACATGGAGATTTATAGTTTTCTTTGGGATTCACAGTGGGGTTGTTTTCTTGCCATGTGGCAGCCTGATGGAGCAAGGAGAGTGTTTTGGTGGCTGAACTCTTGAAAAGTAAAATTTAATGTTTTGGAAATTCTTGGTTTAACAGTTATGTATGGAAGGCTGAAAGTGCCATAATTATATAAAAAAAAATAAGATGTTAAACTCATTCCTGATGTGCGCTTTGACGTTGATCAACCAAAGGTTCAACCCATGATGCACTTTAAATACATAACAAAGCTGAATTTACAGAAGTGCAAGCTGTTCAGTTTTGAGGAAAAAAATTAAAGTGATTCAAAGAAAATTAAAAAATAAATAAATAAATAAATGTCAAGTTAAATTGGAAAGTTGAAAAAATACAAACATAATTACAAAACCAACAAATTCAGTACTTAGTCCTGCTTAAATAAGCTCTGGTTTAAAACTAAAATTGCTAGCCGGAAGCTTTTGTTTTTCTTTCAGACACACAAAACATTTGCTTTGTGTAGTTATTTATTTACTAATTTACGGTTTGGTGAACTCGGTGATCAGCTCATTGTGTTTGTAGCGCACATGTCAGCATCAGGGAAGTTGTAGAGACCTTTCTGGTGGACAAACAGTGTTTCTCCCTTTGCTCCCTTTTAAATTTTCATTTATTGGCCCCTATAAATACTGATACTTATAAGTAGACAAATAGGCCAGTAATATTGTCCTGCTGATAAACAGGACAGGCCTTAATTTTCACGGCTGATTTTAAAAGATATACATCTAAGAGCTTCATTATTGTCCTTTGAACTTTGTGACACAATACTTTATTATTCTGAACTTATAATACATTACTTATTACGACATAAACACGCACTAAACATAAAATGCGTATCAATCCTCACCTGAAAATAGTCCCCAGCAAACACAGTACTTACTCCTGTTTGAATAAAATTCACTGTTTTAGCAAAGTCCTGGAGTCTTTTGCATAGGTAAAACTATCATTTATGACCTGTTTCCTTGTCATCATAGGGTGGTGTATGGGTCAGGGGTGAAAGTTACTTATAAAGTGTTACATTCACTATTTTTTCTTGTTTCAAATGCTGTCTAATGCTGTCTATTTTCATTTTTAAGTTTTATTTTTGAAACCGAGCTACATATTTGGGCCATATAGTAAACTTACATCATCTGAGTGCTACACGGGGCAGAGAAGTCAGAAATTAGATTACAATGTTGCTGGTTTTGCACTTTTCAATAAATTTATTGGTTAACCTCTGTTGATTAGCAGTAACAATTCTCATCCCGTCTGTCTCCCTTCACTCTATTCTCCATTTTTTTCCACACTGAAATCAGTCAAACTGTTTGTCACTTTTTTTTTGTCAATCTTAATATACTAATAAGTTTGAAATCTATATTTTTGAAAGACCATCAGGCATCGCTTTCTCTCAGGTGAAAAGTTTTCCTTGTTTGACTCGAGTGGATCGGAGCCGACTCTTCTCGACTCGAGCTGAGTGATAAGAGTTTCCAGACTGGTTGAGAGGCTTTTTAATCAGCTGCAGAGATGCTTACCATCATCTTCTCCAGAAATGATGGATAACTTCACAGTTGTGGGTGTGTGTGTGTTCCTTCTTAACCTGTGTGCTCAGTTAAACCCGACAGTCCACTGCTTACTCCTGTCCTTGGGAGACCTTGGTTGAGTTATGACAGGAAAACCGCAGGATTCTCAATTTCTTAACCCTCCGAGGGATTTGCCTCTGTGTAAATCTGAGGCGAGGAGCTGCAGAGACATCAGTGGAAACATGGCCGAGGCTCTTGCCATATTTTTTTCCCTCCTTCTCTCCCACAATTTTCTGCTATCTTTGTTTAGATATTCAGCAAAAAGGAGCCTGCTTTGTTTTGAATCTACCTTCAGGTTGTAGTTATGACTTCACTCTTGGCATCTCTGAGCGGTCCCTCAATCTCCTCTTCCTGTCCACGTTTATCTATCATCACGCACACGCCCTTGTGCATCTGTCGGCCTTGGCAGCTCTCTGCATGTTTAAGTGTTATGATGGATGTTTTGCTGGTGGGCTACAAATGCCAGCATCGCACTGATTTACTGACCTCTGAGGCTGGAGGATCGCTTTGCACCTCAGCTCACACGGTGGGTTGTCTCAGGTGCTGCCTGGAAGCTCAGCGGTGGGGGAGTCAGTCACAAAGCAAAACCGCTCCAATTATTTATAAACTCAATGTTTGTGACACGCAGTAGTACCTTCTCCTTTATAACAAGAGTGTGAGCCCACTGTGGTGCAACTGTCCTGTGCAGATACTGTGGAGGAAATTTCGGAAACATGGGAACTGAGAATCCTGAATTTCGGCCTTTTTGTGAATCCAAGAAAACTCCTAATTTTATGAAGCCAAAGAGATTTTGCAAACTCAGCCCTACACACCTGTTTTTAAAACCTATACAGTAAAGGTGGTTTGGGTGTCCTTGACTTTTTTTAATACACTGGTGACACACAGTCAGTGCTATCTGTTTTACCCTGAAAAAAATTCAGTCCCTACCAAGTTTTTGCAAAGATTGAGTTCAATTTTGAGCAGTAATTATATTTAAAAAACACATTTTTTTTTTAAATTTCTTATAGGCAGCTTTTAAATTAGTGGAAGCCACTGCATGACCCTGTGCATTCAAATCTTTGCTTACTGAACTCCGCTGTGAGCAGTTTCCTTGGTTTTAAGAAGCTTTGCTCAGGCCTCAGTCATTTCGAGTGAATGTTATTGGTTCAAAAATCCACTTCTTAATGTGACTTAGTGTTGTTACACAAGCAGCAGGCAACTTGTCAAAGATGAGGATGTGGATGAGAGTGGAACTCTTCAGGAATGTACTCTGAGAAAGGAGAGAAAGAAGTGTTGGATTCAGATGCAGCCTGTGTGCAGGTTTTGCCTTTAACTGCTGTACAAAAAGACTAATGGCAAGTGAGGATTAGCGGATGAAGCAGGTTAATACAAGAAAACTTGATAAACTGATGCTATCTCATGCCTGTTGGGGCATTGCGGTGTCGCTTCAGAGGATGCAGGATGTCTCACGTCAGAGACAGCAAATCATGAAAGAGCCTCAGTTGGCATTTTCCACACTTCCTGTCTATTCCCTGTAGATGTTCCCCACCCGTCCCCAGATGGTCCCAACGTGGCTTTTATCCCAAGATAGACGGGCCAGAGCTGCCAGGGTCAGAGAGTTTGACACATCCTTTTACCTTTTGACTTTGTGTTATCAAGGACACGACGTGGAACAGAACAGGAGTTCCCTGCACAAACGTGACGCTGAAACAATGATGTTATTTACCCATAAAAACTGGGATGACAAAAAAAAAAAAACTGAACTGCAGACGGACAGATCGCAGTACAGCACCAGTCAAACTTTTGACTTGTACTGTATATTTTATTTTTGCTGTTCTTACGTTTCTCTCAACTGAGATTTTTTTGTTGTTGTTGCTTAATTTTCTTCTAATCAATGTTAGGATGACATACCAATTCTTGAAGACAAACTCACTTAGTACAAGGATGTCTACAGCATCAGCACAATTTTCTACTACATATTAAAGGGAGACGGTCAGCCGACGGTTATTCAGTGTCAGTGTTCACTCAGAAGCATTTACAGCACACATTTTGTGCTCTTTTTAATGCTGTTTAATCAGCGCTGGTCTCTTATTTCTACTTAATGTTTAATTCCACAATATAAATGTAAAAACTGACTGGTTCTCTTTCTGTTTGAAACCCTTCCATCCAGCAAGCAGTACAGAGCCTTTCATGCTTGAGCCTCAAAACTCAAGGCAGTTTCATCTCAAGAGCTACACAAGCAATCAGTCCATAAAGTCACCCCAGTACAAATATTTGAACTCACAGGTGTAAGTACAAACCTGCTTAGATACCACACAATCAGAGCCATATTGTTTGCATAGGGACATGTTATGTCAACCACACAACACACCACAGCATTTATAGCCGAAGCTACTTTGCAATGCCTGTTGGTCCTTTATAATGCAAGGAAAATCAATAACCTCTGCGATCCATACAATAAATGCATACGTTAAAAAACGCTTTCTCAAACCACCACAAAGTAAAAACAGACAAAGCGCCGCAGGCCACAGACGGCCACAACAGAAAACAACAGATTATTCATGGCTGCATGACTGATTACACTTTGGTTTTGATTAAAATTGATGCTGTCTTAACGTTCTGAAGGGAAACAGTCCACACTCAGAGGCAGCAAAGGCAGCAAAAATCAGCAAAAAAAATGATTATTCATTTAAGAGTCCTTGAGTCCCACACGGGACCAAAGTTTTGGTGTTATTTTTATAAAAAAAATTTTAATCGTTTGCTTTCATTTCAACTCACTGGTTGGGATTAGACACTAAAACTACTCTGGTGAGGTTTAAAAAAAAAAAAAGTCGTTTCTGTCTCCGACTGTGTTCTAGAGAAAATTGTTGAGGGACTGCGTTTTATTTGTGGCCTCTGCTTCAGGTATAACCTGGCAGCTCTTTGACAGTTAGTTGTTTGCAGGCGTTGGATTTATTCCCCCTGCTTTGGGTTTCAGTTGTCAGTAAATGCAGACAGATGAATACAGTACACTGTCGCCTCCACGCTGTTCCCTTTAAATCCAAACGCCGTACAGATTCCATCATTATCCTAGTTTGGCTGACTTGTGTCAGCTTTCCATTAACTCCTACAAGCTCAGTAGTAACTGCAATATCACTAAAAACAGCAGTGAGCTAAAAATACAGATGAAGCAACTCTAAGTTTACATAATAGGTTCATTGTTATATAAAGTGTGTCAACAGGGGAGCAGTAATGTGTGTCCAAGCCATCCATCAGAGAAATAAATGTCACAGCAATGTTCTTCAAGTATGAATTTAACTGGGCTGAACTTTAGCTCTTAATTCAAGCAGATTCAGAGCATTTCCTTCATTTCTCTTTCTGAATACGTGCAGCGTTCCAGTGCATAAAATGGCCTGCATGTCTTTATAAATCCACTCTTACTGTAAGTATTTCAGGATAAGATTGCAACCTATGAAAACATCATTTTCAGAACTACCCATACTCTATTTGGACAATACTGTAAAGCCAGCCACACTGGAAGCAATCTGCAGCAATGTGGCGATCACAGACCAGAGTTGACATTCTGCAACTTCAAGTGACCACCAGCAAAATAACTACTGGTGACACAAACTGGCAGCACGGTGGCCCGGTGGTTAGCACTGTGGTGAGCCAGGACCATTGTGTGTGGAGTTTGCATGTTCTCCTCGGATCTGTGTGGGTTCTCTCCGGGTTCTCCGGGTTTTCTCCCACAGTCCAAAGACATGCAGTTAGTGGGGCTACATTAACTGGTGATTCTAAATTGCGTGGGTAGTTGTCTGTCGCTCTCTGTGTTGGCCCTGCGACAGGCTGGCGACCTGTACAGGGTGTACCCTGCCTCTCGCCCTGTGATGTCTGGGATAGGCCCCAGCCTGTGGATGAAAAAAGTAGCCAGGTCCAGAGTCCAACTTTAAAGACATGCAACTGTAGGGACTACCAATGAGTGGGCATGACACAGCTAATTGACATATGATACGGTATTAAATATATTTATAGAGTGATGATCCATGACAGGCAAATCACTTCCTGTGTGGATGAGGCTTAAGTCTGATTGTACAGAAGTCTACTGAATAAAGCATGGTGGTCATCATTAGTCAGAACGGAAGATCAAACTTTACTGTGTGATTGATAAGTTGCAGTTTCTCAGTCAGATCCTCCCCTCACTCATCACGGCCGGTTTCAAAACCCCAAGAAGGCAACAGCTTGAAGCTTTAAAGAAGGACATCATCAACCAGCTGATCATGTCAGTATAGTTATGTCCATCTCAGTGCTCAAAGCCTCCAAATTGTCTGGATTGAATCCCTTTCAGGGGTCTTGGTTAGATATACTGTATCACTGCCTGTTCAACTATATGCAAAAGTGTGTAAAAATACAAGAAATGCTGCTTGTTTTTCCCTTCCTTCCTCTCCGGTTTGCATCACTGCAAATAAAACAAACTACAGGATCAAAGGAGCTATAACTGAACGCCTCGCGCAAACTTTGAGAGAGTAAATGGCGTCTGACAGAAACAAAACGTATCGCTGTACGCTGTCACGCTACGGTGCATCTCCACAACGGCACAACGTATGTCGTACAGCCGCAAAAGCAGATGGCGATTACATCAGATCTCCTGAAAAAGCAGACGCCTGTCTCCTCTGGGGAGGCTTCACTACTGTGAGTGAAAAAAGATGTGAAACCATGTTTAACGAGATGAGAACAAACGAGACCGCTGCTGATTAAAGGCTCAGCTTGGGTGCCATGTGTGTCTGTTTAGAGTTTTTTTCTAACCAAACGCATAAAACAGGTTGGTTTACATTACATAAGTATGCCCTCTAAAATGCACAGTAGAGGATGTTTGTCCTGTGCATTTGTTTTTCAGTATTCGTCAGCACCTTTTTCTAATTGTTTTTGAGGTTTGAGTCCAGTAATCAGATTTAAAGAGAACAATTCAATTTTTTTTTTTTTTTAAATTGTGGAAACACCCTGAGGAATCTCAGAAATTGAAAATAGCATGGAGACTTTTGAACACTATCTAAAATTAAATGGCCTTTGAATGTTTGGTGGTGAATCAAGTGCCTTGGATTATAATCTAAAATATAATTTTAGCCGACGATAAAAAGAAAAGTTGACCTTGATGCAATTTGCACTTTACCATCATGCCTTGATGATCTTGTCCTTTTGTGCCATATAAAAAAAGGAAAATGTCCAAGTTGTAGACCGCTCCACCATTTTCCTCCTCATTCTGGAGGGATGATCAAAAATTCCGATAAACACTCCTAAACCTCATGGAAAGCCTTCCCAGAAGAGTTGAAGCTGTTATAGCTGCAAAGGCCGACATCATATTAAACTCTACGGGTTAAGAATGGGATGTGTGTGTGAGGCAGATGAGCGAATACTTTTGGCAATATAGTGAATATTTAAGAAGCTAAAGAGGTCAGGACAAATATTAAGATGCTCATCTGTGTAAGGGATAAACTTGTGGAGTAAGATATGCTGTAAGTAAAAAGCCAAGGGGTAATAAATTATAGCTTCAGCCTCCAACATTTTAGTCAATAATTTGTGTTCTTTCAGTTTAATTAAATTCTTTGTTGTCAACCAAATAATGTTGGGCTGCATCACCAGTGAGTCGTATTTAGGCATAAATAATTGCCCAGCCCTGCTATCCTAGCTGAGATTTTGGTGCATCTTTGGCAGGACACAGTCCATCACAGGGCTAACACAGAGAGACCAACAACCACACCAGACTTTAAAGTAGCTTTAAAAAACCCTGCATTGATTATACCTGACTGGACTGATCGAATTAAATGCTAACAGGTATTAGCTCATGCACCACAGGCATTGCACCCATAAAATGCTCCCTGTCCCTCTCATGTTTCATCATAAATGCAATCATATAACATTGACTTATGCATCTCTGCTAATCTAATAATCTCCTCAGGCTCCCAGCTATCTACTGATAAAAAGGTGCTGTGTGACATATTCATTCCTGTCTGCAAAAGAGAGAGAGGAAAAAAAAAAAAAACTCCTTTCAAGTGAGGGATAAATTACAGGAAATCAGATGTTAGTAATTGGAGCTCACTGCCACACTGATATCCCAGGATGTGTTTATTATCCAAATAAGCAGCCGCTCAGTGTGAAATGTGAAATGTATTGCCAGTGTAATAAAATCAACCCTTAAAAAAAACAATAGAGTAAACAGAGCTCTGCAACTGGCTCTTAAGTGCTCGTTAAGTGGGTGTTATTTTTTGCTTGATCATGCATTACAGGACTTGGCCAGATGTCCAGTCACGTAGAAGCACGAGAAAAGGGATCTGCAGCAGCCATCAGTGCAGTTAACTTTATAATCAAGAGTGCAACATTGCCTACGTCCCCTGGTGTGTTTCCTTCTATGCACAGCCCTACTCTAAGTCTCTGTAAGTGTGCAACAATAATGGTTTTACACTTCTGCATATCAGATGTAAGAGTGTGTGTAAAAGGAGAAAGTAATTACAGTTACTGTGATGAGTAGCTTGTAAATCGGTAGTTTTACAAGTTTTATTTGATGGCCCATCTTAAAGCAATCCACCCTGAACTCTGTCCTCTCAGCCTTTTGAAGTATCACAATAAAAGCTAGACTTGAGCAACTGAAGTTCAAAGTGTACTCAAAATGTTGTAGGCCAGCATCATTAAATACGCTGTAACTGTCTTTCCTATGTAACGCAGCTGTGATAAATATATTTATAGGAGTAATAGATGAGATGACCAAGTCCTTATTGATGGAGCGTTAAAACAGCTTTCGGGTGAGGTCACATCAGTGCCTCTTCAACAAGTCAGAAGTTAGCAACTAGCTCATAAAAAAAGGTTTAGCCCAGACGGATGGTCGGTGAGGTGTCCCAGCTTAATGAACTCAGTACTCCTTTGGCCTAATTTATTTTAGCATGCAGGGTAATCTGAGGAGTAAAAAAATGTGTTATGGTTTGTTTGATTTTTGGCTATAAATGATGTGCTGAATGTGTTGCAAACCAAAACATACAGTTAGGTCCATAACAATCAAAATGTGATTGAAGTGCAGACTTTCAGCTTTCTTTCAAGGGGTTTAACAAAAATTAATTGTTTAGGAAACTAACATAATTATAATTTTAAGGATTGTTTTTAATTCTTGGATCCAAATATCTGCCTGAAGTCTCGAATCCATGGATATCACCAAACACTTGTTTCTTCCATTGGCATGCTCTGCCAGGCTTTAACTGCAGCCGCCTTCAGTTGCTGCTTGTTTGTTTGCTCTTCAGTTTTGTCTTCAGTAACTATAAAGCTGATCTGTTGGGTTGGAATCAGGTGGCTGACTTGGCCATTCTAAAATATCAAATTTCTTTGTCTTGGAAAAACTCTTGGGTTGCTTTTGCAGTTTTCTATTGGTTATTACCTGTTTACACTGTGAAGCTCTGTCGGATCAATTTTGCAGCATTTGGATGAATCTGAGCAGAGGGTACAGCCCTGCACACTTCACAATTCACCCTGCTGCTTCTATCAGCAGTCACGTTATTGATAAACACGAGTGGCCCGGATCCACTGGCAGCCATATGTGCCCGTGCCATAATGCTGCCTCCGTCATGTTTGACAGATGACGTGATATCCTTCAGATCATGAGCTGTTTTTCTTCTTCATACTTTTCTCTTCCCAATATTCTGGTACAAGTTTGTCTTGGTTTTATTTGTCCACAGAATTTTTTCCAGGACTCTTTTAGACATTTTCTGGCAAAGTCTAATCTGACCTTGTTCTTGAGTATAACCAGTGGTTTGTACCTTGATGTAAACTCTCTTTATTTATATCCATGAAGGTGTCTTTTGAGTGGCGGCTTTGACAGTGATGGACCTACCTCTGTGTGGGTGTTCTTGACTTGGTGAGATGTTGTGAAGTTGTTTTTTTCCTAACAATGGAAATTATTCTCTCATCATCTGCATTAGTTTTCTTCTGGGATCTTTTGGTGTTGTTGAACCAGATTGTTTATTTGGCCACTCCTAAAGGTTTTGCTGTCTCTATGATTGGTTTATTTGGGGTTTTTTTTAGCCTAATGATGGCCTCCCTCACTTGCAGTGACATCTCTGTGATCTTAATTTTTAAAATTAAAACTTCATATTTAATGTCTGCTTTATTTGTCATGAAATAACAAGGGAGCAGTCCTCACCTGGCAATGAACCCACTTGTCAGTCAGTTGTCCAATTACTTTTGAGCCTCTGAAAATAGGGGACTGTGTATAATTTTTTTTTTTTTTTTGTTAAACCACTTGAATTAAACCTGAAAGTCTGCACTTTGCTGTATAGAGGCAAAACTGCAAAAGATTTGTCTTTGTCCAACAAATTATGGACCTAATGTTGCTAAGATAGTTTTTCAATAAAACAAAAACTCTATCGCCAGAAGTAAATGTCCATAAACATTTGTCTGCAGGTTTTACAGCCAGTTGTTGTTTCACTGTAAATGAGAGAAAGCCCTCATCGTATCGGCAGCAAACGCCTACTCTGCAGCGTGTTCTTTATCTATTAATCTTTATTTTAGCACGTCCCAACTAGAGTCAGTGCTCAGAGAAATTCAAGGAGGACTGAGAAATAGATCTAGATTAGAAATAGATTAGAGCAGACTGTTCAGATTTGGTATTTTGATTAAGTTAAACATGCATATCGGTGCTTATGTTTTGTCTTAGGAAAACGTGTGAAAATCCTCAGGCTCAGAAGAGCTTCGGTCCTTAGAGGGTATTATTTCAGTCTGACTGGAAAACAAAGAATAATTACTGAAGCATTTACAGTGTGGGTTTGTGGTCCTTCTGTGTATCTATTTGCTGTTTCAAAGAACAAACTATTTTCCTGTTATACATAGTATGGACTGTAGGTGGCGGTGTTGTTAATGAAGTTAAACTGCATCCTCACGTGGGTATATGGCTTCAGAGGTGTGTGTGTGTGTGTGTGTGTGTGTGTGTGTGTGTGTGTGTTGATCATCCATCCTGTTTTGAAACAGACAGTTGGAGTCAGCACAGAACTGTGAGGGCATGAGATCTACAATGTAATGCCACTCATGATGTTTGACCTGGAAATGTATGGCAGCACTGCAGGAAGTTAGAGGGATTAAAGATGATGTGGAGAAACCGGAAGAAGAGACGGCAAACAAGCTGACCGGTGTAAGATATCCATGAGCTCGCTGGAAAGGGATGGGCGAGTGGTCAAAGGTCGAGATTATTTCTACAGCAATAAGCATATTTATGCATTACACAAAAGAAAACTGACGATTTCCAGTGTTTTTAGCTCTCTTTTAAGACATTTTCCACTTGATGCTCCAGAAACAGTAAAACATCCACTTGAGTGATTCACAATTCGCTGTAGTTTATTTCTGGTCCCTGACACAGCTGCAGGTTTGAGGAAGGCCTCATTAAGGATCAGTGGATCCCAGCAGATCCTCCGAATACCTTTGAGAGAGGAAAAAAGGGGAGGCAGGGTACATGAGAACAAACAAGTGTGTGGTAGTTCAAAAGAGAGTGTTTGGGGAGGTGGTCCCACTCCTGAATTTGAGGCCCCGTTTACACGACACCGTTTCCACTGGAAATAGCGTTGTTTTGATGCATTTCAGCCTCCTGTATACACGGAGACGTTTCAGAAACCCTCTGCCTTTACACAAAAACGCTTGAAACGATGAAAACGATGTAGTTCCCATTGCCCATTTCCAGGCCACAAGGTGGCGGTGTTATTTGTAAAGCTTGTTTACACAACACGCGCATGCGTGGAGGGACTTAGTAGGACGCGCCGCAAGGATTTGTTCATTATTTACAAAATGGCCGAAACGCATCAAAATGACACCGTTTTCATTTTGAAATGGTGTCGTGTAAACAGGGCCTGAGATGTATATTATCTTCCATTTTTAAATAGTGTTACTAGCAGCAACACTATTTAAAATTACTAGCAAAAGTTTGAGGACATTTTTTCTGTGTTAAGAAAGTCAGTGTGTATTATGCTTTGCAGATGATTTAGTTCGTTCATTTGCTTCATGTATCTTTTTCTTTTTTTTTTTTTGCTTTATGT
>VUQJ01014886.1:15731-23231 GCA_015108635.1 Andinoacara biseriatus | reverse complement strand
GTCCTGTGGCTGCAAAACAAGCCCAAATCATCACCCCTCCACCGCCTTGCTTGGTAGATGGTATGAAGCATTTTTGCTGCTGCTATGCTGTTTGGTTTTCTCCAAATGTGGTGCTGTGCATTACGGCCAAGCATCTCGTCTTTGGCCTGGTATCTTCAAAGGGCATTGTTCCAGAAGTCTTTTAGGTTCTTCAGATGCAACTTTGCATCTTTGGAAGCATGAACCTAAGCTGTGCTGCCATGTTCTTTTTAGAGAAAAGAGGCTTTTTCCTGGCAACCTGTCCAAGAACACCACTCTTATTCAGTCTTTTTCTAATTCGACTGTCATGAACTTTAACATTTAAAATGCTAACTGAGGCTTGCAGAGTCTGAAATGTAGCTCTTGGCCTTTGTTTTGCAAATTCTCTGAGCACTGCTAGGTCTGACCTTGCTGGGACATCCACTCCTGGGAAGACTGTGGTACTGTGTTAACACCTGAACTCTCCAGACCAGCAAACTGCCAAAACTTCTGCTTTTACAGAGGTGGCCACTTTCTGTTTAATCAAGCGAATTTGATTAGCAGCAACTGGATGCTACTTACCCTCTTAAATCATATGGAAGCAGTAAAGGTGCACATAGTTTTTCACAGGACTATATTCTAGATATTGAAAAAGCTTACTTCTCAAAATGTTGTTCAATGTCACTAAAAAAGAAAAAGAAATTAGTATTTTACTTACAATTTCACTGGGGTCACAGTGGTCTATTTGTCTGTGAGATGTGTTTATGTCTCCTAAAACAATCACATAGCTGGAAAACAGAAAAAAAAAAAAAAGATTAACTCAGACTGCGCATTTTTCCAAATTCGAAATGAATATTACATTATATAGATACATTTAAAGAACAAATTTAAAAGAATTTTCCAAATATGGGATAAATAAAGTATTTCTCATCATCACTATAAAACACAATACTGTTTTGTCTGCACTAATTTAAGATTCAATCAAATATAAACAACAAATAAAGTCCTCATAGTTTGGGGGTATTTTACAAACAGCAAAAGATGGATGCCGCTGTCAAAACTCAAAGCCATAACAATGATATGCTGGAAGAGTTGCACTGTTAGAATAGTGCTTCAGGAAAACATCTGTGGTAAAACCAGGACACACCTGCACCTCTTTGTAATAGCAGTGTTTTGTTTAGCCTTTGGGTGATGATTTGAAATGCTTACCTTCCATCTTTCAGTACAGCTTCAGCCCGATTCTGAAGCAACTTGTAGAACTGTAGTTTGAACTGTTTTCGCTCAGGCTTTTCAGGGTCAGCCCTCGGACAGTATACATTAATAACAGTAAGGGTTTTCTCTTCATTCTGACATCTGTTGGGAGAAAACAAAACAGAATCAAAAACAAATGCACACACATACACTGGGATCTTCCCTCTAGCTGAGAAGAACTGAGAATTTTTTAGGGGGAGAAAAACGTTAGAAAAGGCTGATTATGTGTTTCAAAACTGACATAAACAAACCAATAAATATGCAATACAGCACATTTATCAACAGAGCCTTAACATAAAATATTTTCTCTCACTTTATTCTGTGTTGTGTGATTATAGCACGTCCTTCATTGTCCAACAGCTGCAGCTCCTCACTTGAAAACTCAATGTGATCACCGTAGCATCCAACAGCAGCTTTGTGGTTGGTCAGCAGACCTGTGAGACCCTCCTCGGCAGCAAATGGAGTGGCACTGTCCTTACAGTAAGTAGCAACCCCTGTGCACATCAGCAATGAGAGAAATGTGACGTGAATTGGGTGTGATGTAGTTTTACAGAAAGACTATTATCTTTTCGGTAAAATATAAAGTTTGCGCACTGTTGACTGGACACACTTAACATAACCGGAAGAGGCTAATGCAAGGAAAAAACCTAAACTTTCATGGCTCATTGACACAAAATGAATTCTTATAACATTGTAATGAACCTGAGTAGCCGCTGCGTCCTCGGCTGTAGCTGAAATAGGAGTTGTAGCCGTCAACAATAGCAATCCTTTCATCTAGCAAGTCTCCTGTGGAGCAGAAATTAGGGGTTAACTTTTTATTTTCATATGGTTTCATTCCGACTGTGGCGCTTTACATGATGACAGCTCCCGCGTTTTCAAAACAGCTATTGCTAATCACTTACGCGTCACTTTTGTCTCCTGAATACAGATAACATCTGCGTCCAGGGAGTCAAGTGCCTTTTTTATCCCGCCTCTGAAAGCCCTGATGCCGTTTATGTTCCAAGTAACGACCTTCATTGTGTAAAACCGCACCTGACTGGAGTACAAACACTGCTCCTACAAGCCGCAATGTGCACATCCGGAAGAAAAGCGGAAGGCAAGAACGGTACAAGCGGAAGTGTATTCCCTCACTAATCTTTCTTTATTTCTTTACAGTTATTTTATTCGAGGCTTTATTTTTTATTCTTACACCTCGGCAGAAAACATTGGCCAGAACTAGTCATATAATGAAAAAAAGGCAGTTTCTAGTATGGTTGCATTGCCTCGTTAATAAGCTAGAGGGGGTGCTCGTGCCTTCGCCTTTTCGGCGCGCGTTTGACACTCGACCTCGCAGCGAAACGATAAGAGAAGCGGGTGGGAGGAAAGGAACCTGCTACTCCTGCTGCTGCTGCTGCTGCTTTGGTACCCCTGACTGCTGTGTCTTGATAAGCAACCGTTGATTTTAAGGGAGACTGCTCCTGAAGGAGGTGCGAAGCTAACATTTGCGAGCAACCACCGAGTGCCATCTTTGGGATAAAGCCGCAGGGTGAGTATGTAGGTAGGCTGATGATGGCTGTCCGGCTAATTAGCTTGTGTTACAGTATCCGGCTCTCGTTACGACAGTATTACAACCCCGTTAGTTGGGTAGACTGATGGCGTCAGTTCGGCTAAGGTTATGTAGGCAGGCGGAATTGTAAAGCTAAGAAGCTAGCTAGCTAAAGTCTGTTTTACTATCTTCATCAGCTTTAGATTAAAGCTGGTGCTGCTAGCTCTCCGGTCGTGTCATGTTTCCACTCCACTCCACTGGTCTTCGATTGCTTTCTATATATGTGTTATCTGAATACAATGTTACTTTAAAAAATGGGAATTATTATCAATGGCAAGCTGTTAGTGAATGATTATGAAGAACTGGTTCGTGTGGTTAGAGGAAGCAGATGCCTGCTTCATGACTAACTCATAGCTACATCCTTTTGGCACGGGACAACCAGCGGCCGGTGTTTCCATCTTCGGTCAGACAAGAGAACGCGAGGAAATGGGGGAGATTCTGCCCCACCCAGGCTGGCTGAAGTAAACACGTGTTGTTTCCCCCCCCCCCCCTTTTCGTGTAGCAGCTGTTTCAAGTGTTATTTTCAGTTATTTGCATAGTGTGAAAGATGAAGAGAGGCTGATACGACTCAGTTGGATACATCATCCGCTTGCATTTAAGTTTAATAACTGGCAGCCTGTTTTTGTTAATTGAGAGGATGTGAGGAAACATGAGACATTTGTTTGTTAGTTTTTGGTCTAAATAATTTTTATACAATGTTGTGAAAAGCGTATTAGTTCCCTTCTTGATTCCTTATGTTTTTGCATATTTGTGACACATTTTTCAGCTCAAACTGTTTCAGAAATAACAGAACAAATTTTAATATTAGAAAATGTTAAATGGACTGGTTCTTATTTGGTGCTTTTCTACTCTACATGAGCACTCGAAGTGCTTTATACAGCATGTCTCATTCACCCATTCACACACACTTTCCGTGTTAATTTGGTTTCTATCTAACATTCACACACAATCACTCAGATGAACACATCAGGAGCTACTCTGAGTTCGGTATCTTGCCCAAGGCTACTTTGGCATGCAGACTTGAGCAGCCAGGGATCAAACCACCAACATTTTGATTAGTAGATGACCTGCTCTTCCTCTTGAGCAACAGCCACTCACAAAAGGTAACCTGAGTACATACAAAATGCAGTTTTTAAATTATGATTTTATTTATTAAAGGGAAAAAAGCTATTCAAACCTATCTGGCCCTGTTTGAATAAACAGTTGCCCCCTAAACCTAATAACTGATTGTGCCACCCTTGGCAGCAAGGACTGCAAACCAGCATTTCCAATAACTGGCAATGAGTCTTTCACATTGCTATAGAGGAATTTTGGCCCACTCTACTTTTGTAGAATTGTTTTAATTCAGCCACACTGGAGGGTTTTCAAGCATGAGCGGCCTGTTTAAGGTCATTCCAAAGCATCTCAATGAGATTTAAGTCTGGACTTTGGACTAGGCTGTGCCAAAACCTTCTGACCCCCCTCCCCCCCCCATTCAGAGGTGGACTTGCTGGTGTGTTTTGAATCATGGTCCTGTTGTACAACCCAAGTGTGCTTGAGCTTCAGGGCATGAACTGATGACCTGATGTTCTTCAGGATTTTGTGGTAGAGAGCTGAATTCATGGTTCAATTATGGCAAGTTATCCATGTCCTATTTATTTTTATTTATGCATTTTTTTTATTTTGCAGATTTCTCAATGTCACAGTATAATGTGTAGCTATACCAGCACCATTGTTTCAGTCGTTTGACAAAATGACATTTAAACTTTTTCCCAATTTGAATTTTCATAACGAAAATAACCCTTCTGCTGTCAGATTGCTGCAACTCTGGATTTTCAGGCCAGGGCACAATTTGATAGCAGAAGTGTTAAAAGATGTTCTATGATTGTTTCATTCATTCATTCAGTCATTCATTCATTCATTGGCTTTTATTTAAACATGGCTGGGAATGATCTGTCAATATTGCTGCAGTTTGTGGTCAAAATGATGATGAGTTTGAAAAGACCGACTTAACTGGTGCACATATTTAATTGTTTATTTATTACCAATTACAAATAAAGAGAGTTGATGTATTTAAATAGACCTTTGACAAATAACAGGCAATGAAGTATAATCACTGCCATGGCAATGCATGTAAGAATACTTTGTGATTGAGAGACCATTCATATATTGAGGCTTAGTAAAGTATTTTTGCTTCTGGTTTTTTCAAGGGTCACATGGCAGGTGTTTGTTTACATTTATAAGAGTTTATGGCTGCTGTGGCATGTAAAATCTGGATTTTTAAGTGATTGTAAAGGTTATTTAGTTTTGCAAATGAAAAATTACTCACCAGGCAGGATCACCAGAAGCGACGCTTTTTTTAGGCCTAGTAAAATACAGTACTCATTTCTTTACAGGGTTGGAAGGACATATTTTTATGTTCCTGCATGCACTAATAAACAGTTAAAATCAACAGCATACTTACAATTTTGAACACTAGGCAAAACAGTAACACAAATTCACTGCTTAGTTATTTAAAATCCACAAAGCACTGTGTTGTTAGCAGTTATTGCACATAGACTCCATCCATCCATTCGCTTCCGCTTTTTCCTTTGGAGGGTCGCGCCCTATGTCAGCTGGAGCCCAGCTGACATAGGGCGAAGGCGGGGTACACCCTGGACAGGTCGCCAGCCTGTCGCAGGGCCAACACAGAAACACAGACAACATTCACACTCACATTCATAACCCCAGTAAATGCATGTCTTTGGACTGTGGGAGGAAACCGGAGTACCCGGAGGAAACCCACGCAGACACACAGTGAGAGAGAGGCCAGGCCAAGGTGGAATCGAACCCAGGCCTTCCAGATGGTATTCAAACTATGAGGCAGCAGTGCTAACCACCGCGCCACCGTGCTGCACATAGATTCATCATATTAAATGTACATGGAAGGTGATCTATATTATACATCACCTCTCATATGCCAAGAACCTTCATCGTTTTTTAACCTGTAAACATTTCTTCAGTATTATTTTGTGATGAAGAAGACTATGCTGCATGTTTGTGGTAAAATATCACAGAGCTAATATAGCTAGTAATTTTGTCTTTTCATTTTATTACCACCCAGCAAAAATAGCATCAAAAAGGTGTTTCACTTATAAACAACCAAAAAATTTTGCTGGATGTATATGTAATAGATCATCTTAGTCACTCTAGTAACTCAGCTTTCAATGTTATTTCCATGGCATATCACATATAAAGGCTAATGTGTGGAGTTGAGTAGAATATTAGTCAAAACTCCTACAGTCATAAAGGAATGTCCAACTCTAATAACACCAATCACAGAAAGTGATGGTATTTTCAGTGGTTTATAATTATTATGATTTTAGCATTTCTTATTCCTTGTTTTTATTTAGCCATTTGCTTTTGAATTGATATGGTGAATAAAGTCACTAAGGCTTATATGCACCCCATTAAGATCTACTAAGACCTGGTAATTATGTGTTTCTGAACTTGTACTTCCAGGGAGTTTGTGCCATCTAAAGATTCTACTGCCAGGAGGCTGAGGGGTAGCACTGGTGGCCACCAGTGTTTTTTTAAAAAAAAAATGCTGTGTTACTTTTATACCAGACATAGTTCACTAACCTTCCCAAAAATTCAGCTTTTGATTATCAGTCCACAGTATATTTTCCAATCAATCTTGGGGGTCATCAAGATGTTCTTTGCCAAATGTGAGATGAGTCTTTGTGTTATTTTTGGTCAGCAGTGGTTTTCTCTTTGGAACTCGCCCATGAATGCCGTTTTTGCCCAGTCTCTTTCTTATTATTGATTCAGGAACATTGACCTTAACTGAGGAAAGTGAGGTCTGCAGTTCCTTAAATATTCTGGGTTCTTTCATGACTTTCTGGGTGAGTTGTTGATGCGCTCTTAGAGTAATTTTGGTGGACCAGGAAGGTTCATCAATGTTCCAAGGTTTCTCCATTTGTGGATAATGGCTCTTACTGTTGTTCGCTGGAGTTCCAAAGCCTTAGAAATGGATTTGTTTCCCTTTCTAGACTGACAGATGCCACTGACTTTGTTTGTCATATGTTCTTGAGTGTCTTTAGATCGTACCATGATGGGTTTCTTTTTGAGCTCTTTTTGCCTACTTATGTTTGTCAGACAGGTTTTATTAAATTCTATTCATGATGAAACAAGCTTTTTCCCTTTAATAAATGAAATCATTTAAAAACTGCATTTTGTGTTTACTTGGGTTATCTTTGTCTAATATTAAAATTTGTCTGATGATTTGAAACATGTAAATGTGACCAATTTTAAAAAAAATATGAAATCAGGAAGGGAACAAATACTTTTTTCAAAGCACTATACCTGATAATACAGCCCTTGCTAGCAGGTATTCACATTTGCAGGACTTTGGTCATTTATAGCTTGGATTTTTATTCTGACCATCAAAGGTTTAGTAAAACTTTTATCCTATTAAACCAATCCCAAAGTTAATTTTAACCCAACAGTTTGCTCCATTAGTATTAGAGTACGATTTATGCAAAACCTCCATCCTGGCAATAGATATAATAGTTTATGTAACCACTTTCTTTGTGTTTCGCCTTAGTGTTGTGGCGTAATGAGAGCAGAGGAGTGAAGGAGGCAGTTGTCTCAGTTAAACATTGGCAGAGAAGCAGGAGACCAGGCAAGGATGCTGGAGGCTGGTGCAG
>VUQJ01014883.1:9599-21939 GCA_015108635.1 Andinoacara biseriatus | reverse complement strand
AAAAAAAACCACACAGGACCCTCGAGCTCAATGTGATGACCACTCGGACCCTAGCAGATTCGTGGACTCACAGCATTCATATGTGACCTTGTAAGCCCCTAAATTTACGCCATCCCACCACGTTCCGCACGAACCCCCTTCCCAAATCCTTCCCCGCCACCCTTCCTTTATCTCTTCTACCTCTTTACTCTGTAACCCCACCTTCAAAAATCCCTTCATCCAGCTTCCTCCAGCCCCACCCTGAGCCTCATCTCACCCCACACACCCCCAGGCTCATCCTTACTCGGGGTTACAGGCTGCTCAGCGGGGGGGGGACGCCGGAGCAGAGTAGGTATCTGCTGAGCAGCGTGCCGCGGCTGACGCTCAGGGCGCCTCTCCAGGGTGAAAAGCCGGCAGGGTTCTGATGAGCTCAGGGTGTCATCTTCAGCTTCCACCACCCAGCAAAAAAATGAAAGGAATGAGAAGAAGAGAGAGGGTAAACGGAGAAAGAGAGAGAGGATGGCTGAGTGAACAGGCGTGCGTTGTAAATCTTCACAGCAGAAACATGCAACCACAGAGGAGGGAGGGTGACGACTGGTTGATGGAGAACGGCAGGCAGGAAGAAAAAAAAAAAAGGGAGAGGTGGTGCAGAATAGGGAGCGGATTTGCCTCACTCACTTAATGCACTGCTTATGACAGCTAAAGGGGAAAGTGCGCTGGAAATTGGTGAGGAGGAATTACCAGCGTTATACCGCTTGCCATCTTACAAATGAATGCCGTTTAGCCTCGGCATATAAATGAGTGGATTTTGCTTGGAGAGGAAAAGAGAGCGAAAAGAGAGTAGTGAAATGAGAGACAGAGGAAGGCAAAGTGGCGGCGCAAGCAATCAGTGGCCGGCATGTTTTTGCGGAGGTGTCTGTGCGCGCGCGCGTCTGTGCGCATTTGTACACATGAAGGTATGTTTGTGTGCGTAACTGCGGGCATGTGTGTGTGTGGCTCAGTGTGAGGCTCTGTGCCGAGCCAGCCGCCTGAAATTATGCAAGCAAGTAACAATGAGCAAATTGAACCTCCGCACACTGACACACAAACACACACATGCACGCACACAAGCTCAGCGCAAGGTCAGGCTCAAAGACAAGGGAGTAGGGGCGTTTTAGCAGTGGGTGGGAGCGAAAAACAGATCATGATAAATTGGCTCGCATTTTACAAAACGCTGCCCTTAATGCACCTCGGCTAGCCATGCCCGCTAGCCCGGCGCAGGGGCTGCTTTAATAGCAGCAGCTAGCCATTTGTGATATATGAAAACCAGGCTGTGGCACTAATTGCGCAATTACAAAGCGGAAGCAGTACCGTGTTGTGGCAGCACGGGGAGAGGCAGGGAAAAGAGGAGAGGAGTGGAGCAAGGTGCACAATAATATTCTTTTCTCAGTTTCCTTTTTTATTTATTTATTTTTTAATCTTTTTCCTTCTACCTTCTTAATCCTACCTTGAATCCCACACTTGCTTTCTCCGTCCCTTTTCCTTTCCATCAGCCTTTTGCAGAGACCTTTGGCCAACTGAGGTGTACCCGTGGCATCCCTGTAGTTTATTGAGAGGTAGAGTGAGTGTGCCAGTTTCACTAAACCGCAGGGAGCAGAGGAGCAGGGAGACCCAGAGTGTGGTGAAAGCGAGAAAGAGTGCAGTGAGATATGGAGGGGAGGGGAGGGTGAAAGGAGAGGGAAGGAGAGAAGGCAAAATTTGTCTTGCGCGTCGATGAAAGGACAATTTATTAGGAGCTGCTCAGGGAGACAGAATATTTTGCCCCAGTGCTTTACGGACTGTCTGGATGAGGAATGGGAGCATATTAGCGCAGTGCCGGGCCCGGGCCTGGGACGGGCTGGGGCCGAGGCTGGAGCAGCAACAACAACCTGGCAAAGCCCCATCACAGTCTGCTGCAAACACCCCTGGGGGTCGTGGATCAGGGGCATATGGGGATGGGCGTGGGGGGAGGGGGGTTCTGCAGTGAAAGTGAAGATGGTGGAAATGCAGGGAAATTAATCCAGATATAGCCACTACATAAGGGTCATTTCATGATTATAAATCTACACAGGAGTTTTTTTTTTGTTTTGTTTTGTTATTTTATAAGCTGTAGCGTGACTGTTGTAAAACCTTCCAGTGAGTCGTTGCCTTCTACCTGCCAATCAATGCATTTGTCAGGTGACAATCAGTTTATATTTATGTGGATAGCTTTTTAAAACTGCAGAGTCACACAGAATGAAAAAGGTTTTAGTTGCAAAAATGAAAACATTCAAGTGTAAAACAAACAAAAATTTAAGTGTGTAAGGCAAAAAACAGAGTTTGAACAAATCTAATAAGTCTGAAAGTCAATATTTGGTGTGAACACCTTTATTCTTCAGCACAGTGTGGACTCTCTGAGGCAGCTTTCTTTACGTAGTTTCTTTAAGGAGTCTTCAACAATAATTCTTCAGGCGTCTTGAAGGACATTCAAAACTCTTCTTTGGATGTTTCTGCCTTTTGTTCTGTTCTCTGTCAGGATGATCGCACACTGGTTCTATAATGTTGAGGTCCGGGCTCTGGGGAGGCCAATCCATGACTGATAGTGTTCCACTGTATGTTTTTCTATCCAGTTGTGCTTTTACTACATTGGCACTGTGATTGGGATCATTGTAAGAGCCTCCATTATGCTTTACAGATAGCTGTAGATGCTCACTGCTGTACCTCTCTGCTGACCTCCTCTGTACATACTGATGATGATTTGAATCAAAAATGTCAAATGTGGATCCATCACTCAGATTCATCCCTCCATCAATCCTGTTGCCACTGATTTTCAGTCCAGTTCTTGTGTAATGTGGCATACCTCCGCCTTTTCTCCCTCTTTTTTGTAATGTTCTCCCAGTTTCCTGACAGCCGCCCTTCCACTGAGAGCATTTCTGATGAGACTTCAGTGAACCGTAGATGGATCAGCTGAAGGTCTCTCAGGTCCTGTGTCAGGTCTTTGCTGGATGTTTTCCTCTTTCTTAAGGACATGATTTTCAGATACTGTTCATCTGCTGTAGATAGTGTTTTTAAGCCTGATACATCGTTTATCCACTATTTGTCCAGTTTCCTCAATTTTTTTAAGGACACACTGGACACTATGTTAAAAAATGCCAAGTTTTTGCCTAATAGCTCTGTGGCAATCACCTTGTTGGTGCACAAAAAATGGCTAGAAGATAGATGGATAGACTAGAATGTGTTATACATGATTTACAGTGCATGTTGCAGAATACTAACTCACGCAAAGGTGCAGATCCAGACAGCGTTCTAGGTCGACCTCTTAAGGACGGTGCTGAACAACTGGCTGGTGTTTTCACTGAGATTTTCACCCCATTGGTAGTGAAGTGTTTTGAATAATTGGTCTTCTCATATATCAAAGATTCCATTCCAGCCACACTTAATCCAAACCAGTTTGCCTACAGAGTGAACAGATCCACATAGGATGCCATCTCAGCAGCTCTTCACACTGCTCTGACTCACTTGGAGAGACAGAGCACATATGTGAGGATGCTGTTTGTGGATTTCAGCTCTGCCGTCAATACTGTCATCCCTCGTAAACTGTCTTCCAAACTTCAACATCTTGGCCTTCGCCCATTGCTCTGCAATTGGATCCGGGATTTTTCTATCAGAGCAACCCCAGGTGGGCAGGCTGGGCCCCCACACATCCTCCTGTCGGAGGGTGAGAAAATGATAATGAGAAGTGGACTCATATGCAAAACCCCCAAAACAGACTGTTTCACAGTTTCGCAGAGTTTATTTACACGGGAAACTTGCACATGTCAGGCATCCCTCTGGGAGAGGGATCTGGCCACTTGGAGCAGCCTCTCCGGGAGAGAGGAAAGAGCGATTAGTCCAAGCAAGTCCTGAACAGACATTTCAGAGAGACAATCCAGTATGTGAGGAAGAATATGAAAAGGATGGCTTGCTTTGAGATGCCAGGAGGAACTTTCTGGGGGGGAGCCACCGGTTTGCTTTGATATTTTTGGAGGGTGGACAGGCGGTAGAGGTTGTAAGTAAACCTCACAGGAAGAGGCAGTTAGTACTGATAATGAATCCACTCTTTGCCCACAGAGGGAAACACTGGGAACAGGGAGACAGGGACATTACCACCATTAGAAAGCTTGATTACCACTCAAAACGGACAAACAATCTGGCAGAATCTGGGTGATGAAGCTGGTCCTTAAAGGAGACATTTCATGCAAAATCCACTTTTTTAGCCCTTAAATAAATTTTTTTGTGCACTTTGAGTGTCTAGGAGGGCAGGAAATTTAAATGTAGTCTCTCCTGGTGCTGCGTAGATTTCTTTATATTCTTTTTGAGTCATAATTTTGTGGAGTGGAATGCTCCATGACCTGGAGGGGGGCGGCGCGTGAAATGTCTCATTCACATTTAAAGAGACCGCAGCAAAACCAGTTGCTCTAAGACGCTCCTCAGAACAGGTAAGAGTGGTCTGTGGAGCTACAATAACGGGGAATTCAAACCAAAGCATTTCTACTTTATATAGATCTCACGTGAAGGATTTACATATGAAAAGAAAGGATTTAAAAGCATGATATGTGCCCTTTAAGTACAGACTCTCGATGAGGCTGAAGAGAATCAGGTGTTTGGCCAAAGCATGGAAATCCAAGACTCCAGCCTGAGGTGGGGTCACACCTGCCCAACCCAACCTGGACTCAGTTGGGTGTTTAGTGCAGCAAAACAAAGGGAAAACCAGTGCAGAGCTATGACGTGACCATCACTCTGAGCACTGGTCCACCACAGCACTGTGTGCTCAGTCCCATTCTGGATCTATCTTTTTTTCCCACATACAAAACTAACACCATAGTGAAGTTTGCAGATTCAAGTCGTCACTTACAGCAACAAAAAGGCCTACAGAGACATACAGAAGCTGGTGGTGCTCGGAGAAAAGTCTGTCTCTGAACATGGCAAAGGCTAAGGAGCTTATCATCAACTTCAGGAGGTCACAACTTTCAGATCACACTCCGGTCCTCGTCCATGGTTCGGGTGTCCAGTATAAGGTTTCTGTGGCCTCACATAGACCAAAAACACCACTATACAGGTGAAGAAGGCACAGAGGATTAAAAAAAAAGAAAAAGGCTGGCCTTCCAAGAAAGATGCTGGTTACTTTCTACCTTTGTTCCACAGAGAACATCTTAGCTGCATCTCATTTTGGTACCTCAGCTACTCTGCTGCTGACCACAAAGCTCTTCAGCGTGTAGTCTCCAATGCTCAGAAGATCATTGGCACTCAGCTCCCAGCTCTGGAGGAAGTCTACAACACTCAACGCCTCAGGAAAGCCACCAACATCTGTGAGGACCGCACAGATCCATGCCAACACCTCTTTGAACTACTGCCATCAGGCCGATATTAGAGAACCAGACTGAACAATAGCGTTTTCCCCAGAGCTGTGGCTGCTCTGAACCAGGCCAAAAACACACAAAGACAATAGCTTTGAAATACTGGAAGTAGTCCTCTAATGTAACACACTGTAATGTTTTGTATAGATCATGCACTATTTATTTTCACAGCAGATGCTGTTGCACATGCCACTGTACTCATCCTGCTGAACCGTTGCACAATATTGTTGTACTATTGCGTGATTAGTTGTTTTGCATTTGTTGTTACTATTTATATATATTTTTTTTACACTTTTAACTTAATTCTTTGAACAGCTGGAGAGCTGGAAACCAAATTTCATTGCACTGCATAATATATGTATGGCAGTGACAATAAATATCTCTTCTATTCTACTGTAGGCATGTGCTGCCGGCATTAAATACACAGAATTACGTCTGTACATACAGTATGTTGTCTGTGGTGCTTAAACACACAAACAAAAAATATCACTGAGTTTTCAGAAGTTTGGTGTTGAAAGCTATCTTAAGTTCTGGTTCTGGCGATATCTCTGGTAACGCCTGTTGAAATCTATGACAAAAAGTCTCCGAAATGATGAGAAGCTGTAATTTTTAAAAAACTTTTAGCCAGCAACAAATTCACAATAAATCTTTATTTATAAAATGCACTTTTCTCAGTTGCAACATTTGATATTGTTTCCTTGTAGTGCTTTTAATTAAATATGCAAATCTTTTACATTGTTCTTAATTACATTTCACACAGTGTCCCAACGCTTTTGGAAGCAGGTTCGCAACAACCTGTTGTGTTCATTTCAGCCGAATGTTATTTAATGTACATTTAGGAAACTAGATGAAATTAATCCAAACCTCCTCTCGTTTTACAAGGCTAAGATTTACAGTATTGGCTTGCTGCAGTCTGTGCATTATCTTTCATTAGACTTAATAAATGTAGCATGCAAACTATCCCGCAAATGATCGAAATATTTAATGCCATAAATTCATTTAGATGGCATCAGATTACAGATTTATCCAAGTTTACATCAAAGACTTTCTACTTAGATGTTCACCAATGCTGTGAATCCTTTAAACTAGAGCTCAGACTTTTTCAATTGTTTCAATATAGTATTGAAATATGCAAAAAAAAGAAAAAAAAGAAAAAGACATTGGAATGCAAACTGTGTGCTTAAAGCGATGGAATTATCTGGCGCGCATACAGTGTGTTTGCCCACTCCTGCCGCGCGGCGAGATTAAGCAATCCCACACTGGCTGGCCCGACAGCACAACAGTGGGGGCAATGCAGCAAACACCACCTGTGCACATCACAGTGGATAGCTGTCCAAGGGTGGCAGTAACATTAGCATGCTCTGGTAAACATGAGCCGAGCAGGTGTCTCATCATTCATTACCAGCTTTGATTGTGTTTAAGTGCGATGGTATACAGTATATTGTTGTGCACATTGTGACAGCACAGAGAATAAAGAAGTTGGTTTCTCCTTTACTAAAGTTTTACTAACGCTTACTAGTTACAACTGCTATATATGCTTGAATTTACAGTACTGTAACAAAGTATTTCTTATTTTTTTGCATATTTGTCACACTTACATGTTTCAGATCATCAAAAAAATTAATACCAAACAAAGATAACCTAAGTAAATTAAAAAAAAAAAAAATACAGTTTTTAAATGATGGGTTATTTTATTAAAGACAAAACACTTTTCAAACCTGTTTGGTCCTGTGTGAAAAAGTAGCTGCCTCCTAAACCTAATAACTTGGTAGCAAGAATTGCGATCAAGCATTTGCAATAAATGGCAACAAGTCTTTCACATCACTGTGGAGGAGTTTTGTCCGCTCTTCTTTGCTGAATTGTTTTAATTCAGCCACATTGGAGGGTTTTCCAGCATGAACGGCCTGTTTAAGGTCAAAGCAGTCTGATTTAAGTCCGGACTTTGACGAGGCCCCTCCAAAAACTCCCGCTGCATAACCCGAGTGCTCTTGAGCTTCAGGGCATGAATTGATGGTTGGACTTCCTCCTTGAGGATTTTCTGGTAGAGAGCAGAAATCATGGTGACCTAAATGCTGTGTAAGTTTATGCAGATGCAACGGGACTCAAACCTTCCAAAAAAAAAAATTCCACTTTCATCTCATCGGTCCGCAGAATATTTTCTTGGGAATATAATTTTGGCAAATGTGAGTCGAGCCTTTGTGCTCTTTTTTGGTCAGCAGTGGTTTTCTCCTTGAACTCTTCCATGGAGGCTGTTTTTGTCCAGTCTCTTTTTTACTGTTGGATCATGAACTCTGACCTTAACGGAGCCGAGTGACGCCTGCAGTTCTTCAGATGTTGTTCTGGGTTCTTTTGTGACCTCCTGGATTAGTCGATGCGCTCTTGGAGTAATTTTGGTCGACTCTTGGGAAGCTTCACCACCGTTCCAAGTTTTCTTCATGTGTGTCTTCACCGGAGTCCCAAAGCTTTAGAAATGTAACCCTTTGGAGACTGATAGAAGTCAGTGACTTTGCTTCTTAGCTGTTCTTGAGTTTCTTTAGATGGTGACATGATGTGTTGCTCTTTCTTTCAGCCTGTTTCAGTTTGTCACACAGCTTCTATTTAGGTGATTTCCTTATTCAACAGGTCTGGCAGTAATCAGGTATGGGTGTGGCTCGTGAATTTGAACTCAGCTTTCCAATAAATGTTGTTTATAGTTAATTAATGATTTATTAAGGGGCATAATTACTTTTTCGCACAGGGCCAGTTTACATTGCAATCGATAGGACATGAAATCACGATTGTAAGTGAACCCAAGCACTCACCTGCAAAGCATTTACTTCCTAAGAAATCAGGAAGGGGGGCACATACTTTTTCCACAGCGCTGCATGGGACGGAGCACAGTGTCAGTACGAGACAAAAGCAACACATACAAGAACCAAACACAAGGCTTCCTCTCGAAGAACACACTTTTGTTTCATTCCCGCTTTTCTATATGAATAGTAAGTAGCAGTGTGATAGAAAGCACAGCAGCAGCAAGGTTAAAGCTATAATTGTTTTTCCTTTTAAAGGCATTTGCTTAATTTTCCTCCTTCATGGGAACAGAGCAGCAGAATAAACAGATGGTCACAGAAAAGCTAAGCAGCGCTTCTCCGCCGCTCCTCATCTCTCCAGCCACCGACGCCGCTCCCCTGGCGTATGCCTCGCCGACGCCTCGACATTTCTCCGGTGTAACTAGCAAAGCACGCTCCCTATTTATCTCCCATTTCACTGAGCTGCAGCTAGCTCGCACGGCTTGGCGTGACCTCCGCTGGGTCCACATTAATTTCACCTCGCTGTTTCTGTGGCATCGATTAATAAAAAGTGACTAGGTTTTCAGCAAATGAACACACGCTGATAAATGAGGGCCTGCGCCTAATTGCTTGGTAAATTAAGAGCTCACAATAGTGACGACGATGTGTGCTGCTTTTAATATTTAAAAACTCATTAAGTGTGGGAACGTCACGCTTAGTTGGGCAGGCGGCCTTGTATGATCACCTTTAGGTGCTATTAATGGCCGTGTGAAATGTCAGCGAGGGGGTTTCAGGTTGGAGGTGGAACGGCTGATCTGATCAGAGCTGCTTTAAGGTGACTCCGAACTCCAGTTTGCTGCTTTGCACCTTGAAAAGACATCCATGACACCTACACACACGCGTGTGCACACAGGCACCGAATGCAATGTGTGGCATCATCACAGATGCCACAAATGTGTGCATACACGACCAAATATCATGCACGCACGCAGCTTTTAAAATCCAACGCTGTACAATTTGGAATCACACATGTACACAAGAAAAAGATTACTCTTAACCCACTCTCATGTAAGCGCACACACACACACACACACGCAATCCAAAACCCCCGTGCTGTATGTGGAATTACACAACCTTTACATGTGCACACAAACACTCCTCCTACTCATGCACATCTAACACACACACAAACACACACACAATCCAAATGTCATGCACCATTTGGAATCTGGAGAGCAGAGATGAGCGAGCACTGGCAAATATTGAAAGTATTTATTTCTTTCCACAGATGAACGGGACGTAATCCTCCAAATATATTTAGTCGTGTTATGGATTTGTTGTTGCTTAATTTGCATGACAACACACTACCTTTCACTGTGCACACAGCGGCAATTGCAGCGCTGATATCATCTTTATTATTATTGAGCCATAATGTGGCGTTACGCAGAGGGGGGAAATTGAGCAAGTTAAGCCTGGAGTAGTAGCAGACACTTGGCTTATGGTGATGGATCGCTTTCAGTATTTTCTCTTTATTATGATTGGCCAAGATCAATATTTTAACAGTTCAGTTTCGGCCTTCAGTACAGTGCTTAATATGTATTATTCATGACCTTTATCGGCGTGGAGGGGAGGCAGGGATGGGTGGGATATATAGAGTGGAGGGATGACATCTTTCAGACTGAGGCAGGGGGAGGCCTGCTCTATCTGGGACATGAATAGGACTATGTAATGGACACAAATGTCTGTGTGCATGTACATGTGTGGGTGTGCGAGAGTGGCTGCATCCTCGACCGCGGCGGCATAACCACAAGCCAAGAGGCACGTGGTTAAAAGGCAGGTTCACCCAAGTTACAACAAAAACATGTTTTCTCACTTTTACCAACTGTGGCCAGCAGATACTTTTGAATTTCAGGTTGCGTTTTTACATGTTATGGCTGTGTTTCCTATCGTATGTGTACTTGTTGCCAATATGTATGCATTATACTATAATAATATATCGTATAGACAGAGGAAGTATCTGCTCTTTTTCTCAATGGACGTGTAGGTGATGAAACAAACTAACTTTTGCAGAGAGAACATGTTCAAGGACAACTGAGCTGGAGATCTCCTGTGGAGTTGTCCAGCAGCTGGAAGATGGGCAGGTATGTGAATTGTATGAAGTACATATAAGGGCTTTTTTACACAAGGGAGCGCATGTACCGTCAATATTAAAAAAAAGTACAGCGGTATGCTAGTAAAAACAAAAATGAAACCTATAATGTGGTACATTGTTACAATCATAGTAACAATGTAACAATGTGACAATGTAACAATGTGAATAAGGCCCCAGTCACACGGGGCTAAAGACGGGTCTGGCCATCTGACAACTACCGGAAAAAGGGAAAAATGAGTATTCCCTAACTGGTTGTGAGTGGTTCTGGAGGTTGATTGCTAAAGTCGCAGTCACGCAGGCCTATAGGTCAGTCAGTGATCCCCCTAGGAAACACCTGTTGTTTGGGAAAAACGTGTATTCCCCAACCGAGCGGCAAAAACCACCTTGTGGTGCCTTTGGTTGTTAGCATATTGTTGCAGTCGAAGTTTGAATGGAAGTAATAGACTTGTCTACAGACAGAGACCAGCTGCTCTCTAAGCTGTAGGTAAATGTGAAATTGGAAACCAAGAGATGGAGAATGTTCTCCTTCAAAAGGTTGTGTCTCTGGGCTGCAAAAGGCACCGTTTTTTCTTTGAAGGTAAACGTCTCCATTTCCATTTTGCGTCTGACTTTTTTAGGTTGTTCTACCATTTGGCTAGTAGACAGACAATGAAAAATCACAGGTAACTGTGGCACTCTGCTAGCAACCAAAAGAAACCACTGGGAGGTACAGGACCTTCATGCAACTAATTTCATCCCGAAACAGCCAGAAACCTCCAGGAACCCATGCCAATCAGTTTGGGAATGTTCTCTATATAGTTCCCTAGCAACCTGTTGTTGTATCACTTTCAATATGGCGAACAATTCTTTAGCAATGTGCATATGACATTGCATGAGAAACCTCAACAGAATGGAAAACCCACACTTGGTGTTAATTTGAGTACCATTCAGTTCAAAAGAATGGATGGATGGATGGATGGATGGATGGATGGATGGATGGATGGATGGATTGATGGATGGACGGATGGGGAGAGGACATGGTTGCATGGAGCCAAATCTTTATGTAGCTAAGTAATGAGGGTTAGTGGTTATAGTGTGCCCAAAGAAACCTCACGCCTTTTCACCATGCAGATGCAACACTTGCTATTGTTCAGGTGGTTTGCGCCAAATAGTAGAACTGTGCGTTGGCAATCTGACCCTGGAGGACAAAAGCCATGATCCTGAATACTGCAGACTCTTCCACCAAAGACTGATGCTTGAGTCTTTGAGTCATAGTAGGAGATCCAGCTGATCCTTCACACAAAGGGTTGGGTCCTTTTAAAATAGAAGTAGATGTTTGCTGGAACTTTGAGGTCCATTGTGAAGGTGCAGAAGCTCAGTCCAAGAGGTCAAAATGGGAATAGGAGCTTTTCCAGACGCAGGCATGGAGTGGAACTGGCTAAACCTGAAATATTTGCCCCCACCTTCTTCTCCTCACCCCCCCAGTAGATCAGAACCAGTTGGAATGTAACTTAGTGCATATACTGAACTAGAGGTTTAATCTGCATGTTCTTTGTAATATTTCTGAGTTGGGTTACTTCATACTTCACTTTACTCTGTGCTCTCTACTCTCCCATATAAAGTGGATGGTATTATAGTATTTTCTACTCCATAATATTTATTTTAAAGCTTTAGCTATGATTTTGCAGATAAATTGCAATGTTAAAGATAAAGCTATCCAGCAGTATATAAGTTATTAAAAGCCATTCTACATGATGAGTAAAGTTATGCTGATTATATAAGGTATAATATTATTCTTAAATAGGAATTTTTACTTAAGTTAATAAAGTTAAACAGCTGAGTTTAAATACTTTTAAGTAAATATTTTTTTAAAATACTTCTAAGTAAAAACCATTTTAAATACTTTTAAGTATAATATTCAAATATTCAAGTAAAAAGGTTTAAATACTTCTAAGTGTAAAAGAAATATGTATAAAAATATTTAAATACTACTAAAAAATGTTTTAATACATTAAAGTAAAAATAAAAGTACTTTAAATTTTTTTAAAATTAAATACTGTTTTCAGTGC
>VUQJ01014876.1:6151-22597 GCA_015108635.1 Andinoacara biseriatus | reverse complement strand
CCCAGGGGAACCATGTAAGATTATCTATAGCTTCCTTAAAAGCCTTTTATTAAATTTTCCAGGCATTCTAGCCCTAACTTTTTATTTATTTTTATTTTTCTTAGTAATAAATGTGATAAGATTGACTGCATTTGTTTTTTATTTTTCTTCATCTTTAAAAAAATTGAACCGACCAATACAATTTATATGTACTTGTCAGTTCAGATGAGGCCATGACCTGGATACAGTGTGTGTGTGTGTGTGTGTGTGTGTGTGTGTGTGTGTGTTGGGGGGGTGACGCCTATGGAGGACAGCAAAGGTCTCAGTCATAAGGTGCCTGCTACTTTGGCATGCCCCCCTGCTACTCCAAAACAATTTGAAAGCCCTCCATCCATCCATCCATCCATCCATCAGAAAAGCTTTATAACCTTGTAATCTTTTAAGAAATGTGCTCTGACTGCAACATACGGTGCTCTCTTGTCATCAGAGAATGAAGTGTATGCATGGGGGAACAACACCATGGGCCAATGTGGGCAAGGCCACACTTCTACACCAATTGCCAAACCCAAGAAAGTGCTTGGTTTGGAGGGAGTTTCGATCCAGCAAATTACAGCTGGCACTTCTCACAGTCTAGCTTGGACTGCAGTTCCAACTGACAGGTAATTCCTTGGTTTATTTCCAAGCAAATGTAAGTGCATATTTTCTGAACCAGTGTACAGTCTACCAGTGTTGCTTGATATGGCCTACCTATGTGAATTTTTATACAGTTCTTTGCAAAGGTCTTGAACCATAGCCCGTTTCTTAATATTTAGCTAGGAAAATGGGAAATAAATGCAATGATTTATTTAAAGTTGTGCAAACAGGAAAATCCAGCACTGTATATAAGGCAAAAACAGAGTTTGTAAAATTCTGACAAGCTTGAAAGTCAATATTTGGTATGACCACCTTTATTATTCAACACAGCCTGAACTCTCTTAGAAAGGTGTTTTGTCATTTCTTTTAGTAGTGGTCAGGAACGGTTCTCCAGGATTCTTGAAGGACATTCAAAACTTTTCTTTGGATGTTGGCCGCCTTCTGTTCTGTTCTCTGTCAATAATGTTGAAGTATGAGCTTTGGGGAGGCCAATTTATGAGTGAGTGTTCCATTGTTTGTTTTTTCTATCCAGGTATGCTTTTACTGCATTTGGGCTCATTGTTGTGCTGAAAAATAACATTTTAAATAAATTTTGATAAGATTCCCAACATCACTGGCTGAAATGCAAACCATGATGGAGCCTGCACTGTGTTTTTCGGGTGGCTGTACACACTCACTGTTGCACTTCTCTTCTGGCCTCCTCCGTACATATTGATACTGATTTGAAATCTAATTTGGATTCACCACTCTGGAAGTCCTGTTTTCACTGACATACCTCAGCCTTCCTTTCTTCCTGTTTCCCTTGGATCCTTGATCTTGGCTTCCACTGAGACCATTTCTGATGAAGCTTCAGCAAATAGCAGATGGATTAACTGAAGGGCCTCTCAGAATCATTCTCAGGTCTTTGCTGGATGTTTTTCCTATTTCTTAAGAACTTGACTTTAAATACTTTAGATAAAGATACCCTCTATTGCCAGAAGTATTTACTTTTTGTGACAGGCTGCTAGTAACAAAGTGCCTAAAGATTCAATTTAAAATTATTTGTTGTTATGTGTAAACACAACACTAGTTTATCTCTTTAGTTAGGTGCTTTTTTATGCTTGTGTGATTCATTGTGTGCTTTAAGTGGCTTAAAGGGAAAAAAATTCTCTGAACAGTAAAGTACAAGGACTGAACTGAAAATTAGTGAAAATGTAGCCGATGTTCAAAGAAAAACTCAGAAAGCCTGGATAACTGTTGCTCTTTTAAAAAAACTATTAGAAAGTCAGAGTGCTTGGAAACAAAATCTAAGAAATTGGTGGTGGCCCAAGACGTTTACACAGTACTGTATATTTTTCTTATTAGTTATGAAACATTTGTGCTTCTCTTTCAGGCAACTGGTGGCATGGCACAGACCCTTTTGTGTGGACTTAGAGGAGAGTACATTCACTTATTTACGCAACTTCCTAGAAAGCTATTGTGATGGAATAGGTAACGACACCCCACCAGCTCCCTTCTTATCTAAAAGGTATATTTACATTTACTTAGCGAAATATACTTATATACCTCAATGAAACTTAATTCAAAATGAAATTAAATGAATATATCTGTTCTTCAGGGACCACCATCATTTTCTTTTGCTGTGCATGAAGCTGTTGTCCATCCACTTGTCCCTGGCCCACGCAGGAGGCACTGGTGCCATGGTTCTGGGTGCTCAGGGCAGGCCCCTGAGAAACCTGCTGTTCAGGCTAATAGACACTAACATGCCAGACTCCATACAACAAGTAAGTTGACTACTTTTGTAGTATAGTTATGGAGTCACACAAAAGTAGGATTGAGAGGATTTGTTAAGTGCTGGTGTAAGAACCAAAACATTATGTTAGTCACAAATGAACAGAATGGCATTTATCCTGTAACAATGGTGCATATCAACTGGAGCTTTTCTTTTTTTTTTTTTTTTAAAAACAACTTAGAACCCTATTAATCTAGGATTATCCAGTTATCCTTGTTGAATTTAACTGTATGTCAGTTTCATAAAATAATGGTGAATAATTTCAATTTGAGTACTATTACTAAACACTGTTATGGTGATTATTGTGTTATTATTCAAGGGGTATTAAGGGTATTATATTTTATATGTCTTTTTGCAAGATGTTATTTTAGTTGTAAAGTTTATTATAAATAGCTGATAAATTGCAAAAGTGTTTTTGATGACAGTGGTAAGGGCACTATAGAAATTCCAATATACATTGGATATGAAGTTTAACAAGCTCCCATTCTATGAGATAAACCAACTGTTGATCTCATTCATTTTAATGTCATTTTGCCCTTCCTGTTGATCCTCAGGCAGTTTTGAACACGCTGTCTATTGGTGCATCCCTGCTGTTACCACCACTTCGGGAAAGAACAGAGCTGCTCCTCTCACTCCTTCCTCAGGGCCCTCAGAGTTTGAATGTTCTCTCCAAAGGACAGGTATGTATGTAGGTTATGTTTATAGCACTGCTGCTCACAGTGACACAATGTGTATTTTGTGCATTTGTATCTCAGCTCAGTAATCATCAGAAATACGGTCTGAATCGAAATGCTGTTATATTTAAACTCTTTTAAATAAGAATTCTTC
The DNA here is from genome assembly GCA_015108635.1 of Andinoacara biseriatus. Taxonomy (NCBI): domain Eukaryota; kingdom Metazoa; phylum Chordata; class Actinopteri; order Cichliformes; family Cichlidae; genus Andinoacara; species Andinoacara biseriatus. The sequence goes on along the minus strand of VUQJ01014876.1, from coordinate 19,386 downwards.
CTTCACTTTTTCGTTATTTCAGTTATGAGACTAAGCTTGATAGCTTTAAAATGGATGGATAGAGCTTGATTACAGCCTCTGTTTAATCGCTGTGCTTAGTTGGAGTGTTGCTTGGCAATGTGTTGAAGACTCTTGGAATGCTGTGAAAACAAGTCATAGTGAAATTGTTATGACTTCTCTGTAGCAATGTTTCTGATAAATTCACATTCAGATTATTAAGTGCTAGACCATCTGTTCTTTATTTCCTTTGTGTCTTTCAAAGCGTCTTCAGTTAGATATGGTCCTCAGCAGCCTTCAGGACCAGAGCCATGTAGCCTCTCTTTTAGGTTACAGCAATTTTGGGGAAGTGACAACCCTGTGTCCTCCAGTGACTCCTTTGTCGGTCCGACAACCCTCTTCATCCAGCTCTGTTGAGGCCTGTGATCCTTTGCACTTAGCAGAGGTGCTGCTAAGAACCCTGCTGCTTAGCATAGGATTTTACACGGTAAGAAATGGAGGTCATTATATGTTTGTGTGTGTGTGTGTGTGTGTGTGTGTGTGTGTGTGTGACTTGACTGGGAGATTTCACTTTAGGATGAATTAGTGTCTTCACGTTGAATTTAGTGCCTTACTTTCCCCTGTCAAATCTTGTTTTCCATTTCATTACTTTTTTCCCCTTCATTTTAAACTTTGCTCTGGCCATAATTTAAACATTTAGTTATGGATATTTGCTGTTCTGGACTGTTGTATTGAAGAGAGAACTGGGCAGAAAGACAAAGCTTTTGATTTACTAATGTCCCAACCCTCACCCGAGGTCAAATCTGGATGATGACCAAAAGAGTAAGGTTTTGAATGCAAGCAGCGGAAATGAGTGTCTCTGAGTGGCTGGCCTCAGCCTTAGAGAGTTAAATAGTGTGTCAGTGGGGTTTGATAAGTTTACAAGTTTAGCATATTTTCTGAATATTCTGCACATTCTTACAGTTCAGTCACTGTTTCCATTCATCCTAATGATTCCTGTTGCTGTTATTTTCCTACAGGAGCAACAATTTGGGGAACTGGAGAAAAACAGTGACAAGCAGCTTACTGGCGATAGTCGGGGACAAATGGATGCTCCGTCTCACTTTCACCAGCTGCTTTCTGGACTTCACAAACACCTGCTTGCTCATTGCTACATCAGTTCTAGCCCAGAGGTAAACAAGGAACTCTGCTAAATGCAATGGAAAGTGAATGGTACTTCATCAGAAATTAGCATTTTTATAGAATTTTTATGGACTATACATGTCTAAATGTTTCTGTGTACATAAAAAGTAGGCTTACATGCCATGGGTATTTATACCAAATATTTTACCCAGTGTTCTTAGCTTTGTAGTTGAATTTAAGTTTATAATTTCTACTCTGTAGGATGACAGCAGTGTAACACTGCTTCGTGAGCATCTTTACCTGCTGCTTCCCTGTGCTGCTGAGACACTCAGGAGATCAACCAAATTGTTAAAGGAGATTGCCCCAGACAAACAAATCATCATAAAGCTGCAGAGTAAGACTAATGGTTGTGGTGTTTAGCAAGTGTATGTCATTTTTACCGAGCTATGCCATTGTTATGTGATTTGTATTCATAGATCCTATTGGCTCTTTTCTTTTTCACAATTCACGTCCCTGATAATGATTTATTTTAAAAGATATTTAAAAACTTTTGTATTGAAAACATCAGTCTTTGTACTATAGGTAGTCATTTTAAATCTTCACTTGACTCCTATATTTGTTGTTTATGTTTATCATCACTTCAATTAGTTGTAATCCATTCACTCATCTCACTTTTTGTCCCAGTGGTGTTGTACAATTCAGTGTCTGGCAGCCTGCTGTGCCAAGTAATGTACTCCTTGCTGCTGCTGCCCCTGGGCACAGTTCAACCCCTGCTGAGCCATCTACTGGGGTTGCTGGAGCAGCTCAATGACTTCAACAGGTTGCTGCCAGAGACAGTCCTGCTGGAGGAACAGGAACTAGGAGTGGAAGCTCAGAAAACCTGCCCAGGTAAGTTCAATACCCCTTAGATTTTTAATGGATAATTAAAATGATTATTGTTGTTGTTTGCTGCATTGTTATGTACAGCAGATTACACTGTATACAGCACACAAGTCTAACAATTTTAAGTGGTCATTTTTATAGATAAAAGTGAAGAAAATGCCAGTGTTGGGCAACAGGAGGAGGAGTGCAGATGGGTCTGGCTGTTGGATCTAGAAAGGTCTGTAGCATTGGCAGTTGGCCGCTGCCTTGGTGGTATGCTGCAAGGCCCGCCGTCTTCACTCCAGGAGAAAACGTCAGAGATGTGGCTATCAAATGTCCTCTTCAGGAATGGTCTGGAGATGGACTTCGAACAGCTGGGTAGGAAAATATGTTGCTTGCTCTCCAGGCTTTCACATGTGCAAATGCTTCATAAAGCCCTAATGAAATTTTGATCCAAGATTTATTTTGCACTATGTTACCATAACCTATACGGTAATAATAAGAGCTGTGATTTAGCTACAGTGCCCTCAACAAAGACACAAATTTTGTCATTTTGCTTCTTTAATTCACCACAGTGTCAATATGTGATTTGGAGTTTTTCAGATTTTATTCAGGGGTTTTTACAAAAATTTTGCATTAACTGCTTAAGAATTACAGCCATTTTTATATGCAGTCCTCCATTCAGAGGGTCAAAATGAATGTGACAATTGACTGACAAGCAGTTTTGTGGCTAGGTGAGGCCTGATCCCTTATTTCAGACAAATGAAGCAGACAAAATATCTGATGTCATAGTTTATAGGTTTTCACTGTATTTTTATTTAATTTTAAATATGAGGCCCAAAGAGATATTAGTGTAAGTGAGGGAGGCCATCACCAAGAAAGACAGCAAAAACCTTAGGAGTGAACAAAAATCGACATTATTTTAAAGGAGAAAGAATGACTTGACCAGATCAGCAACACCTAAAGGCCTAAAAGTCCACAGAAGTGCACAGTGACAGAATTATTTCCACAGTTAAGAAAAACAACTTTGCAATATCTAACCATGCTTGAGGAGACAGGTGTATGACTGTCAAAGTTGGTATTTACAGCATGTATGTAAGGTATGTACGGTATGAATGTATGATATGTACTGTATGTATGTATAGTATAAACAGTATCTATGGTATGGTATGAATATATGGTATTGTATGGTGTGCACGGTATCAATGGTATGGTATGAATGTATGGTATTTATGGTATGTATGTATGTATGGTATGGTATGTATGGTATGTACGATATGTATGATATGGTATATATGGTTGGGAGTGTGTATGGTATGTATGGTATGGTACGTATGGTACGGTATGTACGGAACGGTATGCATGTTTGGTATTTACAGTATGTACAGTATGTATATATGGTATGTATGGTATGGTATATATGATATGTACGATATGACTATATGGTATGCATACTATGTATGTATGGTATGTACAGTATGAATGTATGACATGCATGCTATGTACGGTATGGTCTGTACTGTATCTATGATATGGTATGTGAGGTATGTACGGTATGAATGTATGATATACATGCTATGTATGTATGGTATGTATGGTATATACATGTATAGTACAGTAAGTATTAAAGAATGGGATGTATATATGGAATGTACGGTATGTATGGGATGTATATATGGTATGTATGGTATGTACGGTATGTTTGGTATGTACGATATGTATGGTATGGTATATACAATATGTATATATGTTATGTATGGTATGTATGGTATAGTAAGTAAGTATGGGATCTATATATATGGAATGTGTGGTATGGTATAAAAATTGGTTTCAACATTCTTAAACTAATCAAAAAAAGTCAATGACACCCATGTTGAATTTATTAAGATGTTGCCATGGTGATGTCCTAAATGTCCCACATTATTCCAATCGGAAATTCTGACTTTTCTCTAATTGGACCTATTTTATTTAATTTCTTGTACATATATAAAATTTGGTACAAACATTCTCTATATTAACCTGATCAAAAAAAGTCATATCCATATCATATTTTGCACACTGTTGCCATTATGATTACAAAAATGCCCCATTGTTTTTCAACAAAAACTTGACATCTCGGCAATAAAAACGGGACCCTTTAGTTATTCATAAATGCATGCAATATGGTACAAGAATTTTTCACAAAAACAAAAAACCTTAAGATAAAAATACGATAATCTGAAAGACGTTGCCATGGCAATGCCCAAAAGGCCCTATTTCATTCCTGTGGGTAGGCAATATATCTATTGCAATATTTCACATGGGGCAGCTATTTAACGGGCTAAAACTGGAAACTCTGGCAACCATGGGTTCAAATCGGCATCAGCACCAGTGCAGTTGTGGGTGGGGCCTGCTGCCATTGCAAGCTTTGATCCTTCGCCATGACATTTAAATTGTCTTATTATCATATACTTTCTCCCTTTGCCCTCAAACTTCACGAGTGTGATAAGGACCCACAACTGAACACATCCACATGACATTATTGAATGACAGTCCCAGCGCCACCTAGCGGAAACAGGAACGTGTTCTAAATCAAAGACTCGTTGTGCAATGTGTACCAAACATCACTGCTTTGATGAGGGCTCCACCCTGAACACACTGATATGCATATACTCAGTGTCTGTTAGAGCGCCACCTATTGGCCACACAAAATGTCATGTGTTACACATTAAAATACTGGTGATTTGAGGTTCACTACCTCTGCCTTAAAAGAGGTCTATATAAACTTCAGATGCTTAGATGCTTTTTCTGGCATGCTGATTATAACCATGAAAGACGAAGTGCTTCTAAAAGGCCCGGAAAAGCTCAGAGACTCATAAAATTTGCCACAATCCCCATGTGATTATGGCTTTTGGGTTTTATGGATCTGATATGGCAGAATTACTCCACAGTGACACCCACAATATCATTTCCATCATTACTAAGATTTACATTTTTGGCCAGCGAGGATGAGATTCAGCAAAAGCAACAGCTCGCAGGGGGTTCGCGGGGGCTCAGAGGCGGCGAGGGCCTTTTATCGCCGCTTGTGGCTTTAATTATTATTATTATTATTATTATTATTATTATTATTATTATTATTATTATTATTATTATTATTATACAACCAAGAAAATATTTTTAATTAATCCTGAGCAGTGTTTAGTGTTCATTAACAATCTGCATCCTGCCTTATCCTGTAGATTCTAGCATGGCGTGGCTGACTGAAGTAGTGCTGCTGGGCAGTACTGATGCCAGACTCACAGAGCTGAGCCTAACTGAAGAAACCAAGACTTTACTGGAACTTGCACTGGGATCATCCAGAGGACTTGCAGGTGGCATATGGCAGAAGATGGAGGATTATGCTCACAGCAAAGGTACTTGTGTGTGTTTATGTGTATAATTTTGAAAGTTTGTATAGTAAATATAGTAGTTCACAGTGGACTAACTGCTTATTTTGAAAATCTTGTCTTTTTTTAATTCGTCTGTATTCACCTGTATTGTTCGTTGTGAGAGCAGAATGGGAGAATGGAGGCTCTTTGGGTGATTGTCTGCTGCAGATTGTTTGCCGCTGTTGTCTGGCTGCTCTCCTGAAACATACCGGATTGCAGAGTGAGGCCTGTTGGCAGGACAGGTTAGTTTACTGAAGCACTGTAGAGCTACTAATGCACACTGAAACAGGTTCCAATATGTTAAACATTTTCTTTCTGCTTAAGTTACAAATTTTGGAATGATATAATTAAAGTATTATTGTCTAACCTATTCCACTGTGTTTATCCATTCTTCTGAGTCAGGCATGAGCCCTGCGAGATGCTGTTTGATGTCTATGAAACAGTTTATAAAATCAGAAGTGCTCTGTTGACCCTTAAAACCTCTTCAAGGATGTCACAAGTAGAAGCATCTAAGAAACAGGTACCATTGCAGTGTAATTGAAGATGTGTAATTTGAATTTATAAACAATTTCTGTAAATAATCCAACATAATTGTGCTTTTTTGTATGTGTATGTCCCTTAATTCATTTTAACTTTAATTAAATTATAAGAAAGTAATCTGATCATTCAGATCAATTGAAAGTACAGAGATATTTCTAATATATTTATTTGTACTACAGATTGCTCAGTCTCCACAAAGTCCTGAGGTAGAAAGGCAAGAGCCAGGTACCTCAGTGGAGCAGGTGGAAAAGGATCATGAGCAGCAATCAGTAGGTCACTGTAGCCGGGAGGTGCAGGTGCCCCCACCACCCACAGCAAACCACAACCAGGAAGAAGTCGCCAATGAGGACAGATTTGGCAGTCGTGTTTATCTGTCAGGTTAAAAATTCATATCTCTATGTTCTTGCTCTATTAAACCATGCAGACAGGCACAGAAAGAAATATAACACATTTTATTCTCCCACATATTTGACGTCCCTGCAGAAGTCCTAGAATCATTCATGGCCACCCGGGAAGCCATGCAAGTACAGCAGAATGTGACAGTCTATGAGTCGTTTGGCACTTCGACGCTTCAAAGCAGTGTGGAGAGCCCCGTCAGCCCAGAGGGAGAGCCTGATTCCAAGCAGCAGTGGGAGAAGCATGGGGAATCTGAGGAAAGCTTGTCTTTCCCTGCTGCCTGCCATCTGGTGGTGTCCCAATGTCTCTTCCTCCTGCTAGGGGTCAGGCCTGCTTGGGTGGAACCCAGCGAAAGGGAGAACATTGAGGCTGTGAACACTGGCGAGAGGTAAAGACTGTGCAGTGTGTGCGTTTGCTTTAGTGCATTTGGTTTCTGTGTGAGCTGTTTTTGCACTAACTATCCACAACACCTAACTTTCAGGAAATCATCAACAGAATCCTTTACAGTGGGTGTCAGTGGACGAAAACAGGTAAATCTTATACTGTATAACAATTTGGCCATAAAGCTCCTCATCAGTATTAATATACTGGTCTTGTCTCTTATTTAGTCTGACCAGTCCAAAAACATCTCTGGATCTGCAAGAAATAAAATGGGTACGTGGAAAAGGTTCAGATCATGTACTGTATAGTCTGAGTATGTCATAGCGTAGCACAGTTTTTCTGTACAGAGCTGTAGTCAAGAGGTGGTACAAACATTAATTTTTGCACTAAAAATACCACCGAAACCTCAAATTATTGTCAAGTAACCCTTGAAAAAACAAGTTCAAAGTCCTGTTTTGCACAAAATAGGACTATTTATTTTACTAATTTTCTTTAAAATAACATGAGGAGAATTTGTAGCAGACAGTATAAACTGAAAGAATGATCACATTATTTTTTTGGTCTCTCTCTGCTCTAGGCTTACCTTTGTGTTCCTTGGGGATAATGAAAGATGCTTGGGATCGCCTGCGACAGTGCATCAGCCCATCCACCACGATGTCCCACTACGGCAACAACACTTTGCCTATTCTTAACCAGGTGTTTCACTTTGTCTGTGGAAGCCCGATCTATTTATCACCATCCTCACCAGTGTTTTCACCTGGACAGAGTTGTAGTCAAGCAGATCCAAAGTCTATTACTTTTGCCATTCTGCAGCAGCAACAGCGGGCTGAGGTAACTAAAGTTTTAGTTTTTTATGTGACATTACAAGTTATTAATTAATGTTGCTTAGTAGCATCAATATCTTTTTTTTTTTTACTTAGTGGTTTTTATCACATTTAATTCACTGTATACTGCAACAATATAATTACAGATGTTATCAATCAATATGGACCTGCAACAAACTAACTGTTATGAATCATTTCGTATTTGAATTTTGAAATGTATAATTATTTTTAGTATTTATACAACAATGTGCAGATAGATCCATAAGTATTTGGACATAACTGCATACACCCTGTGGGCGGTCTTTGTCCTTCAAGCTTGGGTTCTCCACTGAAGGCCTTGGACCTTCTGTGCAAGATCTTAGCTTTTCCTCGGGCTGTGCTCTTCTGGTTAGAGTTCTTGGATGTCGTTCCTGGATTCTGCTGGAGCCATTCTCCCAGTTTGGGGGTCACTGCCCTGAGTGTTCCAATTGCCACGAGGACCACTGTTACCTTCACCTTCCACATCCTTTCTAGCTCGTCTCTCAGCCCTGGGTATTTCTTGAGCTTCTCGTCTTCCTTCTTCCTCATATTGCTGTCACTTGTTATGACTACATCTATCACTACAGCCTTCTTCCTCTGCTTGTCCACCACTAGTATGTCTGGTTGGTTAGTCATCACCCATTTGTTCATCTGTACTGTACCTGGAAATCCTACAGTATCTTAGCTCTGTCAGCTCTTAGCCACCCTTGGGGGCGTATCCCATTTTGACCTCGGGTCTTCCAGGGCATACTTGGCACAAATGTTCCTGTATACTTTACCAGCCACTTGGTTATGGTGGTCCACGTATGCCCTGCCTGCTAGCATCTTGCACTGTGCTGTTATGTGCCAGATTGTCTTAAAGGCATCTCTGCACAGCCCGCACCAGATCCCAGCCTCTATCAATGGTTTGCTTAGAGCTTGTTACTGTTGCCTGAGGTGTTTACTAAGCAGGTGCTCAGTTCTGTCAAAATTCCTGATGTACTTATTTCATCCTGGATAGTGCTTCTGACACTCACTAGTCCACGGCCTCCTTCCTTACAGTATGGTCTCAGGGTGCTGAGTTTGGGGTGAAACCGTCCATGCATGGTAAGGAGCTTTCTTGTCTTGATGTCAGTGGCATCTATCTTCTCCTTTGGCCAGCTTATTATCCCAGCAGAGTATCTGATGACCGGAAAGGCATAGGGGTTGATTGCCCGGATCTTGTTCTTCTTTTTGCAGGTATTTAATTTGGTGGTTGTGGCTTTCCTAGCGGTCTCTTCATGGTTGCCATTTGCCTGTGGGATTTCAAGGTATTTATTGCTATCCTCAGTGTCTGCAATGTTGCCTTCTGGTAGTGCAATTCCCTAGGTTTTGACTACCTTTCCTCTCTTTGTTGCCATCCAAATACATTTGTCCAGTCTGAGTGACATTCCAATATCGTTGCTGTAAATCCTAGTGGTGTGGATGAGTGAAGTGATTTCTCATTCACTCCTGGCATGTCCTCTATGTAGAGGAGGTGGCTAATGTTTGTGCCACTCTCATTGGTAAATAACACACTTGATGGTGACTTGGGCAGTTGGCTTGAAGTTGGCCTCTAGTGTCATTCTCCACATTCGGATTGAGTTCCTGATGAAGGCTTTTAGGGTCCTGTTGATCTTGTACCATTCCAGGCATTCCAGGATTCATGTGTGTGGCACTGAGTCACAGGATTTCTTGTGGTCATTCCAGGCGGTGCACAGGTTGCAGCGGTGCTGTCCAACTCTTCATACCCCAACTCCAGCCTATAGAGGCAAAATTACAAAAAAAATAAAATTATTTGTCAAAATACCATCATGGGACTGTTGTTCACTGTTGAAAGATATATTTTAATGGGACTGTCTATGAGTAGCTTTATAAAGCGTCCTCTTTTTTCTTTCTTAAACTTAGGATAATCCTTTTGCATATTTCACTGCAGATGTGCTTAGCATCCAACACATACCACTGCTCAGATGTTGCCCAAAATTTTGTTCTGTAAAGAATTTGGATGTCTCTTACTAACTACAAACTCTCTTTGTTCTGATCAGATGCGCCTGGAGGCCTTGTGTCAGATGTCAACCTTCCTGTCCAAGATGGAAGAAAAGAGCTGTGACCCCACCGCATCCAGCCAGTTTCCTGCTTTGTTGCAGTCTGTGCAGTTACAGTTCCTGTCTGGATGCTTTGCCTTAGGAACGCAAATTATTGGGTCTCACTCTGCTAATTATGAGACTCAGCACTACATGGTACATCTAATAATTATACTGCCACATTTTTTGTTCAGATGTGACCGATGAGAGCGCCGGCGCTCCCAATTGCATAACTCTCTCTAAATGCTGTTTGAATTGCAACCACATACAATAGAGCAATAATTCTTTTTGCATATAAACCCAGAGAATTTACACTTACATATCATCAATTCAATGTGTCCCTGAGCACTATATCCTTCCTCTAACGGATTTGCAGAAATAGTGTAAAAAGCGCAAACAACAGAACGTTCTCCATTTGCTTTATTGTTGTCATTTGCATTTACAGCTATGGCATTTCGGTATCTAGCAAAATAAAAACAAAGACGATTTTCAATTTCTTTGTGGGTTAGTGCACTTTTTAGCTACTTTATGTAGTTACTATGGATTTCGTTCATACAGATTATTACAATTACGGTTCTGAAGATTCTATTGATTTATACTAAGTTATAAATATTCCACATAATGGTACTACAGCATGTATAAATGTACAGATATGGTCTGGTGGACTTGTTATATTATAGGTCATAAAGTTAACATATGGAAGGATGTTTAGAAGGGCTAATTATGTCTTCTAATCCAGATGGAAAAAAGAAAAACATGGAAATTATAGCCATTCTTCTTTCCATTGTGTTGTTTCACTTCAATCTATTTTATCTCAATGCAGTGTGGGACAAACTCCGCTTCTTTGGACACACAAAGAGAGCTGCAGTCTGCAGCCCACACCTTCTACCAGCAGGTGGTGCGTGTTCTTAAACAGAGAGTCCTGTTTGAAAGGAAACGTCCAGGTATATTCATTATTACATAATGTTGCAGTTTAAAAATTTTTATATACATATTTTATCTAAATTTGAGATATTGTCTCTATCATTCTCAGGTTCATGCCAGCACCTTCTCCTCGCCACAATGTTTGCACTGAATTTCTGTTACCAGCCTGTGGATCTGGTGCTGGTCATCAAATGTGGGATCCTGGAAATCCTCTCCACACTGACAAACAACAGCTGTGTACTGATCAACCAGGGCTGGTTTGCAGCCACAACATCTGGATCTCTGCTAATAGGTGGAGCCGTTAGACTAGCTTGTGCCCGTCTGCTTCAGATATTGACTGTGGCTGCAAGGTGAGAATGAAGTTATTATATTAAAAAAAAACTAAATATACAATATTTCCATTACTTTTGTTTTCTTTACCCTTGTTTGTAATCTTTGAATCACAATTTATATTTATCCTGTGCTCTCAGCTCCTGTGAGGATTTTCTGCCTATTGATGTATCCCAGGCTCTTATGGAGGTGATGTGTGAGCATCTCCAGAACATTCTGCACAATTTCCACCAGCAACAGATGACGGAGATGGGAACAGCTGAGAAAACTCATGTGGACTGCAAGAACACAAATCTAGTTGGTGTGGCAAATTTAGAAATAATATATATATTTCAAATTGCTTTGAGGCAGTTTGTATTTAAGGGTAGATATTGCATTTGTAAAAATGGAATCACCCCTCTGAGCATGTTCTTCATTTTTGTTGTTGTAGGAGCAGAAAGCAGCAGAGTGCTTGAATCTCAGCTTGCAGATTTCTTGGTGTTTCTGAGGCGTGTACTGTCATTAAGAGTTATGAAAAGATTTTCTACATTTATCAAATGGATTGATCCACTCATGGCCATTATTTCACACAAGTGCTCTTTAGGTAAGGTAATTAAAAAAGAAACTCTATTAATATTGTTAACACCGTGGAACACTTTAAAATTAAAATGACAACTCTCTGCTTTTCAGGATCTCCACACTTCCAGAACCTCCGCACTAAGCTTTTGACCTTCCATGTTTTAGAAGGACTGTTACCTGCTTGTTCTGAGCCTGTTCATATTGAACAGGTATGATGTAAACATGTATAGAAACAAGTAAAACCTTAGGTCATGAATGCTCATCATGAACATTACGAAGTTGGAATGACATATTGTTAAAGTATTGTTAGAGTGACATTGGCAGGATAACCCACATATTTTCCCCTGTTTTCTCGTAGATTGTTAAACAACTCTTTCAGCTCTTGTCTGTTTATATGTGGGAGGAACCTCTAACTGAGAGGAACCATGAAGAAACAACTGAAAAAGACAAAGGGGTAAGACCATATGAATACTATGTACTGCATTACATAGTAATAAATCTGTTGTTTCTGATCTGCTCATTTTAAGTATCTCTGTGTGTGTGTGTGTGTGTGTGTGTTATCTTAATTAATTTTATTGTGATCTGAATCGAGAGGCAGTAGAAGAGAGCATGGAGAGGTGGAGGTATGCTCTGGAGAAAAGTGAATGCAAGTCAATAGAAGGAAGACAGAATATATGTGTGTGATTGAGAGGGAGACGGGTATAATGGTGAAGATGCAAGCAGTAGTAGCAGAAATGGATGAGTTTTAATATCTGGGATCACCTATCCCAAGCAAAAGACAGAGCACAAGAGAGGTGAAGAGGAGAGTGCAGGCAGAGTGGAGTGGGTGGAGATGACTGTTAGGGGTGATTTGTGACCAAAGGATGGCAGCAAGAGCGAAAGGGAAGGTTTACAAAATGGTAGTGAGACCTGCTGTGAGGTATAGTTTGGAGACAATGGCACTGACAAAAAAAACAGGAGGCTCAGCCGGAGTAGGCCATATTGAAGATGCTGAGATTTTCATCATGAGTGACCAGGATGGACAAGATTAGAAGTGAGTACATCAGAGGGACAGCCCAGATTGAGCAGTTTGGAGACAAAGTTAGAGAGGTGAGGCTGAGTTGGTTTGGACATGTGCAGAGGAGGGATAGTGGATATGTTGGACAAAGGATGCGGAAGATGGAGCTGCCAGGCATGAGGAAAAGAGGAAGAGCTCAGAAAAGATTCATGTATGTAGAAGAGGATGCAAGGTATAGGGTAAAATGAAGGCAGATGAGCCACTGTACGGACCCCTAGAGAGAGCACCTAAAGGGATTTTGTTTGTTACTATACCTATCAGAAGAGCAGCTGACAAAAATAACACCACAAACCCTTAAACCCATGTGTTTTTATTTGTAAAAATCTGTTTTGATGTGCAGAAAAAAAAATCAAGTATGCCTTGCGCTTTCATAAATAAGCCTCAGCTTTGTGTTTAAAACATTAGATCACATTTTACTCTGTTTGCAGCCTATTAAACTTTCCGAACCAGCAAACCGTAAGCCACATAAAAATATCAGAAAAGAAGTGCTGCTACTTTTTCTTCTTTGTTGAAAATATCCAAAGGAGTATAGTAATCCAAGAGGAAATGCTGTTTATGGCAAAATGAAATGCACTCCTGGCAGTAATGAAACTGAAAACAGTGGGGATACTTGATGGAACAGATGGGCCTGTTCTTTGTGGTAGGATGAGATGACAAGTGGTAGAGGACAGAAATGTACAAGCAAGCTTAATTATCATCAAGAATGTTACATGAATTTTAAATAAAACTAAACGGATTT
>VUQJ01014875.1:4486-15342 GCA_015108635.1 Andinoacara biseriatus | reverse complement strand
GGCACCTCTCGTGCATCATTCGGTAACCATGGAGACGGCCCGGTCCTCTCAGCGGGTCACTGATGAAGTTTACTATATCAGCAGGATGTGGTGTTCATGAATAATAAATGTTAAACATTAGGGATCTTGAATGGGACCCCGGAAGGTCATGTGGCGTGTGGAAGTCAGCGCGGGCGTTGTTGTTTTGTTGACAATAAAGGACGTGATCGTCAGCACACGGAGGTCAACGGTTATTTGTTCAACATTTTCAGCTTGAGTCCGTACTTGGAAAGGTTTTAAGAACACTGAGAAACTGATAATGAGCATTCAATAAAAGATAATCATCTTGTGATCTTGAGAAAACCAGCAGAAAAAAGTTTATAGGTACCATGGCTGCTCTCGGCTTCCGTATATCAGCTACAATACCAGACATTCACAACAATATTCTTCTTACACAAACTAATTACATAAACATGCATTTTAACATTACTGATTATAAATATTATATGTAACTATTAATTGCAGTTTCACTGTTAACTCAAAAAAAAAATCACCTATAAATTTACTATTTGTTAGTGACTGTTATCATAAAGTGGCACAACTTTAGTTAGAGCAGACAAAAAAAATGGCAGTATCTCTCCGACCTTCTTGTCCTGAGAATCCAGGATGTTGTCCAGCCACTTGTAGAGGTAGCCATCAGAGGAGAGGCCAACATTGTCAGCTACGGGTCCACAACACAACACTGCGGACATGGCCTGGAACAACAAAACAAATAAAAGCACATTGGTTGACACTGCGCAAGACACTGTACGCAGAGTGGAAATTGTGTTGACATTTTTAGATACTGTACCTTTAGTGCACAGTACTGATGGCGGTTGATCTGCATATTTCTGTCACTGTAACGATCCAACGGCGTGAACATAATGCTGAAGGGGCCAGCCCAGTGACTGAACAGCATGAACAGGCTGTGTCTCAGTGACTGTTGGGGGAAGATGGTCCTCCTCTGGTTCACTGAACATAAGTGAAGAAATTGACACACAAGATTAAATTCAGAAATTGCTCCTGACCCAGTGCAAGTAAGCATCTGTTTGAATTAAGAGAGATATACCTGGGACATTCTGAATGATGTTGGCCACAAGTGCACTGAAGTGGCAGCGAATGTCCCTCAGAGTGTCAGAGTCTTTGTCATTCTCAGCCTCGAGCAGTTGCCTGGTCAGATCAACATACTCGAGCAGCGTACTGTTCAGAGAGTGGCTCTCTGAATCCAGCCCTCCACTTGCTCTGTAAAACAGAAAAGTATATGATGTTTAAAAACCACATATATAAAAATAAATTAATTCCTTATGTGGTTATTGTAGATGTTTACATACACTTGACTGATGACGCCAGCATCAGCGAGTAACTCAAATATCCGGACCAGCTGGACCCTGAGGATGTCACGACGCCTGCGTCGCTTCATGTTCTGCAGAGGAAAGAGCATTTGAACTCAGTAAAGTGCGTTTCTCTGAACACAGAAGACTGACAGAAAAGTTGTCAAGTCATCAAGGAAGGGCACTCACTTCAGGCCTTCTTTCTAAAGCTTCCTTTATGATGGAATTTAGCTCCTCCATCAAGTCTCTGCACAAGAAAGCTACATGTAAGCATCCAAAAAGACTTCATAAATCCAACAATGTATAGCACAGAGTATAGCGTTGATTACCGGAAGACCATTGGGTTGGTCCTGCCAAGCCCCAGCACAAGAGACTCTGTGATGTCCATGCTCTCAGAGCGCATCATTGGAACAATGTGTTTGAAGAGGGAGGAGGGGGACGGAGTGCCAACAATCTGTTAACACACAGAACAGCAACATAAGGCTTAAGTGTCAGAATAAATCATTTAAAATCCTGTAACTTTTCATTGGTTTCAGATTTTTATGTGGCTACTAAACTGTTTGAGATTTGAGACAGCTGCACTTATTTTAAGACTGAATTTCATTATTTCACACTTTGTGCACAAGTTCCTAACCTTTAAGAACTTATGTGTCTGAAAACCTGGCATAGAGTGTGGTTTATGAAATTGCTACTGACCTTTGAATCATAACTGTAGCCGCTGTCCGGCGTGGACGCCAGCGTCTCAGGCGGGGAGCAGCGGACGGAGCCAGAGGTGGAGGATGATGAACACATGGAGGGGGAGGAAGAGGCGGAGCTGCAGCAGAGAATCAGGTAGTTCCTCCAAAGGCCAATGTAGGAGTCACTGCTGTTCAGACTGTTGACCTTCTTGGCATTGATGGGGCTGCTGCAGGTGGACATACAGTAAAAATAAGAGATAAATGGCAAGTGTTTTGTGTCGGGGTCATCACAAGGATGCAGCTTAAAATCATACAGTCTTGTCACTGAATTAACTTTTATAGACGTGGACAAAATTGTTAGTACCCTTCTGTTAAAGAAAGAAAAACCCACAATGGTCACTGAAATCACTTGAAACGTAATAGCAATAATAAATAAAACTGTACTTAAAATAATGAATGAAAAATAAATGAAGGAAACATACTTAATGTCAACTTGTGGAGACAGTAGCTGCAGGCGGGTGTAGGCAAACATCCAGGCATAGTTGATGGCAGTCGGGCAATGTTTGGGTAGATTCTCCTGTCGCAGATAGCTGGAAAAGCTGATGACCCAGGGGTCGTGGCCCTGAGTAACGTGGGCAAACACCCAGATGTGCGAGGGGCTCACTACATCAAACTGGTGGCTGATGGGAGATGAGCTCCACTCTGCTAGCGTCTGCAGATCAATCCCACTGGGACAATACAGCAGGTTGGTCTACAGAAAAGAATAGAAGAACATGAGCAGAGACTACTTTTAAAGGCTTTATGATTGAAAGAAGAAAAAAAAAAAATCCATTCATACCTGGTCAGCGCCTGTGAGGTGAATGAAGCTCTCCAACACTGATGCACTCAATCTATCCATTACATCAATGGCCAGTTCTTCATCTCCCTGAAAGATTGAGTGACAATAACTAACTACAATTGTGCTTGCACTAAATGCTTTTGTTCCCCTGCAGGTTTAAACATATTTGACTGTTTTTAGCCCATCATAACAGTATCCCCTGGAAGCCCAAGGAAATTACCTTGCTAATGCCCAGTGCAGTATGCAAGGCTCTGACCTCCTTGAGGACATTGACTGCTAGCTTGCGTGTGGCAGGGCGGCAGCTACAAAGCACCACCAGTGCCAAACCTTCCACCACATGCAGCACACCTAAAGGAAGATTACGCTCCAATGACAGAGACCGGCCACTGCTTGAACCCTGTTAAAAACAACATGCAATTAATATTAATATTTAACATGTTTGTCGTGTCAAACATAAAGAAGTGAATACAAACTACACTAGTGCTCCAAAAACAGCTATTTTCACAAACCTGTGAATCATGGCTCTTATTGCTGCTCTGCACTTGCTGCCTCCACTGGCTGATGAGCTGTAGAAGCATCTTCACTGCATTGTCCAGCAGTGTGGGATGGACATCAGTCACCTCTCTGACTATAAAGTAGACAAAACCTGAAAGTACATCCTCCCGCCACTCTGGGAAATCCACCATCAGAGCCTGCAGAGTAGTAAAGGCAAGGCCACGCAGTTCCTCATCCATGTGGATGGTTAGTCTAGAGGTGGAGAGAGCAACAACAGGAAGATGGATATTAAAAGACATGAAGTGTGCAGCAATGCATTTGCAAAAAAGGTTAGGGTGGGGGGTGAATTACTTGGCTAGAAGCTCTATTAGGTCTTGTCTACTCATGCCATCTGGTATCAGTCTTGGGATGGCGGCCACGCATGTTCGGAACAGGTCGATCTTTGGCTTCCTCTCTCCCCTGCAGGACAGACAATTTATGAGAACCTGTTTATAAGTCATACAGCACCACTCATAAATCTGAGTGTTTCCAAACCATTGACTAGTACTGTAGGTCATACACAACTGCATGGATGGTAACAGAAGTCTAGAAAGCTATGATTACATACGTGATCATGTCTTCAGGCTCCTTGTTAGACATCTGTACATTAGTCATGCTCATGGAGCGTCCCACTTCCTTGTCCAGGTGTCGCAGGATGTTATCCAAAGCTTTTCGTACTTGTGGGTAGTATAGAGACATGCCTAGAAAAAAAAAAGTGAATAGTTTAAAAGCTGCCTCCCCTTTACCAGATGTTAACTATTATTGAGTATGTCAGCTGTTCAAGACTCAAATCCACCTATGACTTTTGCTTCTTCATCAGTGAGGGTGGTGTTGAGGAAGATCTTTTTGACACGCAGGGTGTTGCCAGAGGGCATGATGATCCCTGTGGTAGGCATTGGAGGCTCCCCATCTTTCTGCTGCAAGCTGTCAGCGATAACCAAGAAGGCTCGCAAACCGATATTCATCCTCTGGTTGAGTAGAAAAAACAAAATAAGGATAAGAGAGAACATAAAAACACTCCCAGTATCAGAAGTTTTAGTCTTATCTATACTGTACCTCTGGATTGATGGCAAAGGTTTTGTGAGACTTGCCCACACACAGGAGGTCATAGATAATCTCCTTCATAGCGAAGTCCAGTCTTTCCTGCAATAACCAACAAGCAATCATTAATCCACACCTCATATGTGGTGTGTGCCCAATTCTGTATTAGCTGTGACATCAAAATACATCCCAGCTTGTGCTCCATGCTCACCTGAGCTATGAACTGGATGATCTTGACAAAGATGTTGAGGGGGGTGTCTCTGGGTACCACACTGCGGGAGCCTTTGGGGAAAAGTGCTGAAACGATGCTGAGGAGTCGACTAAGGAGACAAAACAGGCACATTGTATGAGCATACTTAGAGCTAAAAAACAAAAGTTCTTGGGAAAAGGACTTGTTTTCAACTGTAGTGGGATGCAAAAGGACTGTTTGTGTGTGGGCTGTTGAGGGTATATTTAGGCTGACTCTGCAACTGACCTCTGCGTGACAGTGTTACTCTCACACTTGATCCTGATAATATAGACCCACAGCAGTCTGTAGAGTGACTCCAGTGCAACACGGGACATCTTTGGGTCTTTATTCTGTAGAAGTTTAAAAAGAAAAATAGAAGGAAAGAACGATATAAGTCATCCATCCATTACATTTTGACAATTTCATTACCTACCTGAGGTTGTTGCTCATGTCTGAAGAAACTCTGATTAAACACAAGAAACTGATGATAAAAATGTTTTTCAGCCTCTTTGCGAGATTTCTAGTCACCAACTAATATCTGAACATTGAACATCCACATGGTTTGATGATGGCCAAGCTTCACGCTTGGAGAATTTTAAAGGTATAGTCAAGAGCAAAATAAAGAAAATCCAATATTACGCTGAGTATAAAGACAGTCACTGTAAACTCCACGGTTTCCAGTGACTGTCTTTAACCAAACAAGTTTATTAAAATGGAAACATTTAGTATCACACTTAATTGTACAAGCGTTCTGTACTGTTGTACAGGACTGGAATGCTACTTGTCCAGTAAATATTTCACAGTTTTATTTTTTCTTACTCGCCTACCAACTCCTACATCAAGTATGTGTATTACTGGCATACATTCAGAAGGTCTTTGTGAGAGCAAACAGGCTCAGAGCCTGTGATGTGATCATGATGCGAGTAGTTTTGCTGTTAATGCCTTTACCTTTGTGACACGATGAACATGACGTTTTGCGGTTTGCCTAAACTGTTTAAGGCAACTATGAGCCACACTTTTCTAACAATGTGTCGAATGTGCAGTTTCCTGTGGCCACATCGCCCATTTCGTAACGCAGTGAACAAACTAACAAATGTCTGCATTTTAATTTAATGCCATTTTAAATCGATATGAGGTTTTAATTTACAGTTGAATTAAGCATCCTTTATCATGCTGAAAGTGGCAAATGTCAGACCTTGGGGTAAATGTGATTAAGGTGAAGTAAAACTTCCTGTTCTACTGGTTTCCAAACAAAAATCTCTCATCGCTGTTTTTGTACTGCGATCATTTATTTGATCTATCTGAAAGTCAATAAAACACTTACACAGAATGACAGATCGCGCAAAAAAAAGCTGGTAAAGAGAGCTGCTGAGTGTCAGCATTTTTAATAATTTTCGTGATAACCGTCTTTCTAAATAAGCAGGTAAACAACTTTAATAGCTTTCTAAAAAATTATCATTTTAAAATAATTTAAAAGATAGTTATACAAGCACAAGTTTAAATTTTTTTTTCCTTTTTACTCTGACATTTGGAACTGAACACCAAAGTCAAACGACAACAGCTAACCTATTTACCCCCAACCTTTCCGACCTGCAGTCATTTAGCTTCTTAAAGGTCCTTTACATTTGTAATATAATCAAGACTCCACTTATTGGCAACAGCCAACGTGTCGGTTTTGTGTTTAGGGCAAAAAGGCAACAAACAATGAGACCATAGTGTCGCTGCTGTAAGAAACTAAAACCCACTCCAGCAAACTAAAGGCATCACCGCTACAAAACACTGAAACTTGTTAAAAGCCGAAAGATATTTTTTTCTGTCTATGATTGACCCGCTGGCAATATATACCAGGGACACATCCTTTCTGACATTCTGAAATCGAACTTTAATATTTACCATCATTAACAGCAGGAGTTCGCATTTTATTGCAGCACTGCCATATGCCTACTCTTCCTGCATATGCTGTAACAGCTTGCTTGGTGTACATGTGAAAGAGGAAAAAGAAAATAGGCCATACTAAAGACTACAACACTGTGGGGCTTATGTGGTCACGAACCTGTGATTACAGCTGAATCATCCACATATTAAATCTGTCTGATACTATAGAGATGTTTTTGACACTGGTCACCAGTATGATGACAAAGTGGTAAAAAGTACACAACTGTGTTAATAAGCAACAAATATTTTATGGTGTATTAATATTATTATATATATATATATTATGTATTAATAATAGGTTAGATTGTTTTTGTTTTTTGTTTTTTTAAAACAGTCTGATCACACACATAAAAACAAAAATAATACCCACTTTTATCAACATACACAATTCTGTGTCAAATCCTTGCTTTGCATAATGTGGTCAGTTCTTTTTCTAAAGCTTTTCTTATCATATAAAACTTTTATTACTTGTAACACAGGGTGTGGCAATTGACTAAACCAACTGAGTACCTTTCCCACCACTGTGCATCTCACCGTGCAAATATAGATCAGCAATTAAAATATTTAGCTAGACATGAGTCAAAAGCCAACACCATTGCTCATAAACACAAACCAGCTCATCCACAAAGCCCGAAGCAACATCACAAGCTCCAAGTAGTTCATGTGGTCCTCTTTATTTACTGTTTTCACAGAGCAACACTTCCAATGCCACAACAGAGAACGCCTCACCCCTTTAGGCAACTGCACTACCTCACATCCTGATCAGGACCTGGACCATTAAAAGGAAGGGAGCATCAAGCTAGCCAACGCCACCAGAGAACTCACCTGCAGCGTCTCAATCTGCTTTCGGATGCTGTTGTTAGACGGCATCTGGAGCAAGCCAACGTGGAAAAAAAGTCAAATAACAGGAGACAAAGAATGTAGGGTTTGGGGAGGGACACATGCAAGTTATAAGCAAAAACAAAGACACACAGCCTAAACAGATATGACAAGAGTGGATTAAACTGCCTTTACTCTTGTCAGTGCCACAGAACATAAATCGACATTAACAGAAGAGAAACAAACTGAACTGTTCAACATGCCACTTGCATGTTGAGTAAAGTAACAGTTCATTTGTATTTGGTATGTTATTACATGTTTGAACATAGCGTAAAAGACCCTATTGAAAAACTGTGAGAAAAGCAAAGTAAAAATACGGTGTGCTGTGGTTTGGAAATCAGGCACACAGAGAGGGAAAATACACCGAAAGGAAAGTATGTAAAAGGAGCACAAGGATGAAAAACAAAGACAAAAACAGAAAAAACAAACAAAACATTTGTCCATTTCACCTACTAAGCCAACAAGAAGTGACACCCAACTCCGCGGTCCACTGAAATCCATGCTTAAAATGTTGTATTTTAACCCTGTGGAGCCCTTTAAAGCCCTTAGCCCTTTAAAAGGACATAAATTAAAATCTCTGGAAACCATTACGTGCATTTTTCACCCCACTCAACAGTGTAGTTACTAAATAAATAAATAAAAAGGTAAATAATCATTCAGTTAAGCAACATGAATTTTTGACTTTTCGTTTCCAAAAGCATGTTTCAGGGTGGAGACAAATCTCTTTATCCTGGGTTGAATTTGACTCGTGTCGGGTATTCAAATGATGCAATTTGTTAAGCGAAGCAGAGCCCTTACATTTACAACTCTCAAAAGCAGCCACAAGGTTAAAAACAAGATGCTGCAAATCACTAAAACCATCACTACACTCAAACCATAACACAAACCCACAAGATTATCTCAATCACTGAATCAGCAGCAATGCTTGGGAAAAAAATAAATAAATCACTGATTATAATTTTCAAATAGAGGACATCTAAAACAGTCACTCGGGTGAAGGAGAATACTGGAAAGAGATCGCTGAAAAGACAAAGAGCCATTCGAAACCACTGGAAATCACAAAGACGCAAACTGTAATTTATCCACCAGAAGCTCAAACAGTCTCCTCAAAGGACAATCAATGCAGAATGGAAAGACAGTCATTAAGTCGGGCAGTCAGTCAGTGATTTGGTCAATCAGCCTCTGGGTTGAATGGTCAGAAACAGGAGGAACACAGGTTTGATCCATTTGTAATTGGTTTACAAGGAGAGATTAACAGACCTGAGTTAAAACAGCACTTGAGTTAACATATTATGCATTGTGCATTACAGTTGGTTGAGCTGATGTGGGATATTTATTAAACTGCCTTTAAAGATACAACACACAAAACTACTAGAATTTTTCTTTTTTAAATTAGCTGCAGACACACACGCAAATATAAGAATTTTATTACATTTTATCCACTTTTGAGTATATTTTTAAAGATTAAACAATAGTTTTACTATTTCATTATCAAATCAAGTGCTATTCCTGTCCAGATCTGGGTTGTTGATAATAGAGGGGAAAGTACATTATGATACTGAGACAGAACCACAGAGCACACCCTTGACAACACAGAGAACATCTTCAATCAATGGAGTATCAGGACACCAAGGATTCATTTTCTTTTGACAGAAATAATCTTTACATTGATTATTTTATGGAAAGCTACCTTACACAACCCACTAGAATCAAATTTTCAGATTTGTGCCATGAGTTGAACTGAGTTTGCCATTGTTATGCAAAGTGTGGTGACTTTAAAATAACTTCATGTGAAATCTACTATTGAGTGCAACCTGAGTGTAAATGATGACATTACCTTGAGGTGCGAGAGGCAGTTCTGCAAGAAGATGTGCCAGTTGTTGAGAAAGAACTGCTTCTGACTGACACACAGCAAACATGTCACCAGGGGATAGAGAGCCTGGGGAGAGAGACAGCGTCAGAGTCAAAATAAAGTGGTTTTCTCACAAGGTCTAAATTTTTTTGTATGCACTACTTGTAATTTAGCATTTGAAAACAAAAAGCCTTCCACACTACAGACAGGCCAAGAGCAAAAAAACAGTATCACAAGCTGAGACCAGAAGATCTATTTAACCAAGTCAGCACAACACTAACACTGCTGGAAGCATCACCAATATAACCTTTCACATTAGATAGGGATGAGAAAACTTTCAGAACAACTTCTCTGCAAATATAATGGACAAAGGGGAGAGATTGTATTTATTTATTTTAAGCAAAATATTATCTGGATGATAATGTCAGACTTGGTGGTCTTGGAGGGCAAAATAATGGTGATGTTGACAAAAGAAAGGAAGAGAGAGACGCAAAAGGAAAAGGAAGTATTAAAGATGTAAAATAAATAGGGTCAGGCCTGAAGAGGAAGTGAGGAAAAAAGATGGATGCCAGTGTTATTACCAAAGAGTGCTTCTTTCGAGAACTAAGGTCAAACGTTGTCTGGTAGAGCATCTCCACAAAGGTTTTTAAGCATGGCACATTGACTTCATTTTTCACCGCCTGAGGATGAACCAAACATTAGTTCACTGACAAAATGACAGTCAGTCTCCATGTTTACGCAACAGTACACAAGTGGACAATGTTTGGCAGGTTACTCACAGCAGCGACGGGGATGAGGATCTCAACAAAAAGGCCGGCAAGAGCGTGCTTTATGTCTTTATCCTTCACCTCCAGGAAATACTGGGCACATTCCTAGAGAAGAATAGCAAGGGCACGCATGTAAACAAGAATACAGCGGATACAACATGTGCCAGATATCATGCGGATGTGCCATTGCACTGCATTTCCATAAGTTAACTCTGTGAGGTGGAAAAAATATTAATAAGTCTGGACCCAGGCAAAATATATACGTAAACCTTACTAGACTAAAGCACTGATCAGACAGAACTGCTGCCCCTGACCTGGGTTTGTGTCACAAATAACAAAATAGAGTCCTGCAGAATCTATTTTGCATCTGTCTTTGAATCAGTAAAATCCCTGCACATAAAATATCATGACAATATTTTGCAGGAAAATACTGCACTGACATTAATGTATAATAAAGACTGCTCACTTGACAAAAAGCAATTCATCATAGCATCCTGTTACTGTGCGTTTTTCCTCATAAATGGAGCCACTGAGGCAAGGAAACATTTTACCCCCACGAGAGTCGATAAGACAATTAAAACAAACATAATTGTAATGGATTTTACAGCCAGTATCAATACGAAATGTAAATATCCTATACTGGTTTATGGTCTACAAGATCCTACGGGAAGAAATGAGGATATGTGCTGAAAGAGAGTAAAGGACATAAACCACACCATGTTCCATTAACACAGTAGGAAATTACGGTAATGGTA
>VUQJ01014864.1:2366-12504 GCA_015108635.1 Andinoacara biseriatus | reverse complement strand
CACCCACCCATCCCACTACTCCCCTCCAACAAGCTCCTTTCCTTAACACAGGAATCCATCAATAATTTAAGCGCCCTTGTTTTCTTCCCCCCGACAACCACATCTTCCCGCAAAGGCATGAAGAGAATCTTCTAAGCATTTTTAAATGACATTTCTTTCTACATAATAATAATAATAATAATAATAATAATAATAATAATAATAATAATAATAATAATATGCATTTAACTTTAAGATCTTGTATTATTAAAAGACAAAAATTATAGGAGGGGGTTGGGAGGACTAGGGCCTCTCTTTTTATTTGTCGGTATGGGGCGCCACCTGGTGGTTGTAAATAGCAGTCTGAAACATTTTTGTTCCTTCAATTCATGCGCATTTTTTGGTGTTTATTGTTATTATATATTTTGTATTTGTATGTATTTTGCAAGATCTTATACATTTTTTTGTGAAATCATAAGCCAAACATTGTGTTTGGCTTCACTGGTATGTCACCACTACACACACGCGCGCACACACACAATACAGAGTTAACTTTTTGGTTAGATGCAATACTGTGCAAATGTCTTGAGCTACCGTTCATTTCGCCATATTTTGCTTCCAATGAGCCAGACTTTCTTGTTATTTTTAAATTCTTGAGCAATAGTTCTCCTGACTTTGTGAAGGTCTTTCAAAATATTTGTTGCACATTGGCTTCTTTTTCTCACATTTTCAGTCCGGTCCTTGTTTCTGGCCATTTTCATAGGAATGTTTTTGTTTGCTTGAACCACTTAATACTGACCTATGAATCATTTAAGCATAAAAAGGCACCTTGACAACTCAAGGGATGAACCAGTGTTGTGTCTACACATATCAGACAAGTTACGAAAGAACCAATTTTAAATTGTGCCTTCAGGCACAAATAGCTGTAGACTATGACTGTTGTACCTGTCAGTGAGAAAGAAATGAGGGGTGGCTCAAGAGTTTTGCACAGTACTGTAGGTAGCACATTATTCCACAGCTTTTACAATAAATGTTGCACAAGTTGACTTTTCTGTAAATGACTAGTGGGCTTGATTTCAAGAGTTATTTGTTGTGGAGAAAAATGCAGCACGTCTTAAAAGAAGTTTGGATGAGCCCTTTAAGTTGGAGGAAGATGCACAATATAGACACACTGGATGTGTTTTTTATAGTTGAAAATAAAACTCAAACAAAATTTCTTTTTCTTTATTTATTGGTAATTTTAACAGATTTGCAAAGTTTCTCTTAAATAGGCAACAGCTTACTTAATACTGACAAGCTATTTACATGGCCACAGTTCATGCACAAAACCAGCATGCTGCACATAGCCTGCAGCAGTAACAAATACTGACAAACAGATATTGACTTCAGATAGGAAAAATGTTTTTTTTACAAAATCATACAAAGACAAATAAAGACAGATGTTTAAGGCATTTTTTATTATTATTGGGAAATACATCATGCACTTTGCAGGACGCCTCTGTAAACAGTCATGCTCGACAGACACTGAGAGATTTTAAATCCTGAGATTGGAGTGAGTCAGGCTTGGATGTTGACTATCAAATATATCCTGCTGACAGCTGATTGTATTTTTTTTTTTAAATTTAAATCGCAAAGAAGAAGTATAAACATAGAAACATCTAAAACTATACAAAGGATCAATTTACTAAAAAAAAAAATCAGCTGTTTGTGCTAATATAAAATTAGCCATTTGTTTTCATTGGTCTGGTCCTTTGACAAGGTGATGATTTGTGTTACAAAACGCACTGGAAGAGTTGTCTGAGTTAACATTGCTTGTTGGCCAGTTATGAGGTGATGAAGAGGACAAGATAAGAGCCCAGGTGCTGCATTTATGAGCAAATCTAAAAGCGTAAAAAACAGGAATGCTTCAGACCACACAGCAGAAATGGATCAATAAATTAATTGCAATTAATTGAAAAGATAATATCTTCTTTACAATTACAGCAACGCAGAGACACCAGCTATGGTTTCATGAGCTAGTCACTAAAAAAAACTTGATTTTACTCATACATATCCCGGCTACAAGAAGTCTGCTTTCTGTATATTTCTCAGCTTGCGGTTACACAATTATGAATTCCTAAAATATGTGGCAACATCAACAATATGAAAACAGGAAAAAAAAATTGGCCATTTGTTGCATAAACAGGGAGAAGTAAAGCAGACACATGGCCAGCCTAAAGTCATCCAAACAAACTGCATTAAAACAGCAGATCTGTGGAGCACCCCGCCGACATGTCTGTCGTTCTTTTGTATAAATGGTATAATTGGTCCCGCAGCAACTTGGTAATACATGTAGAAGATCAGACATGAGCCTGTAGCTGCTGTCTCATCACATTACTTCTGCAGTCCCTAACTCAGGTCAGCGTGAGTGGAATAACACCACACTTCTGATTGTTACAGTATCACTGCAATATGATGGAGGTACTTGGTTTTCTAATGCACAGTTTTAAAGAGCTGTTCCCCACATATAATAAACTCAAACAACAAAGCTTGTAGTCTAATAGCTTAGCTATAAATCAGTGAACATAATGTTATGTAGCTACCAATAAAAAAATTAAAAAAAAGAAAAGATTTAAAAATAAACATAGTGAAGCTGTTTGAGGGAGCACTGTCGGTTGACTTGTGTTTCATCTCGCATATCTTTTAATATTTGTAAGTTTGAGTGTTTACATTCACAACTGAGATGTATCTTCTCTAAATTCTCTAAATATTCAGTCCTTCATCCTAACATGCACAATGTGAAAGTATTGACATCATAATCAGCCCTCTAAGGAGGAATTACACCTAATGCCACATGTTCAAGATCAAAAACCTTAACCGTATCAGAACACACAGAGATTATGTTTTTATGACAAATAAAGAATGTAAAGACACTTTTTATGGCACAGGAATGCTTCATCTGCAAAAGAAGTTGATTTTAAGCACAATGAAATGTTACATTGCACTGGATTTTAAATGACGCCTCTATACAGATCCTAACATAGGAGTACATGATGGAAGGCTTTAATGTCCCTCCAAAATCCAAAACAACAACATCCAAAACATATAGCGTTTTTAATTCAAAGACAGAAGCCCTTACATACAGTCGTTCTCAGGGAGAGGAAAATACGCAGACACGTCCACTCTTGGTTTGGTTAGCTGGAGGTGTGGCACGGGTGCTACAGGCACTCGGAAAGCATTTCATGTCTGTCTGGCGTCAAGGACATTTCCGACTGCGGGTCTGTGATGAAGCTAGCACTCAGCTGCAGTTTGAGCGTTTCCACCTCATAGTTATGCAGGTACTCTTGGATCAGGTAGCGTTCTCGCTTGATGCGCGCCTTCACATCTGACGGGACGTCTGGGATCATCCATGCAATAAAGAACTTCACCACAAAGACCACATGCTGCATAGGGAGAATTTTCGTATGGTAAATTTTCACTTTCCAACATTAATTCTGGGTATTTTTTTTTATGAGTAATATGTGGGGGAAAGCTGTGTTGTCTTACTTCCATGATAATAATGAAGGCCATTTTGGCTGCCAGGATGTGCCAGAACTGCATGGTGTGACTGTACTCGTTGTCATGGCCTGGAGGGTGACGGTAGTCACGATACCTGTACAAAACAAGAGGGGCATCATACGATCAGTAATGTTTCATTAATGTAATCCTTTAATGTGACAGTGCCAGCGCACACTCCCTGGCCACTTTGTTAGGTGTGCCATTAATATAAATATCTAATTAGCCAATCACATGGCAGCAACTCAGTGCATTTTGACGTGTTGACTTGGTTAAGACAACCTGCTCAGTTCAAACCAAGCATCAAAATGGGGAAGAAAGGTGACTGGAGTGACTTTGCATGGTTGCTGGTGCCAGACAGGCTGTTTTGAGTATTTCAGAAACTGCTGATCTGCTTGGATTTTGACACACAACCATCTGCAGAGTTTACAACAGGAATTCTCTGGGTGAAAATGCCCTGCTGATGTAAGAGGTCAGAGGAGAAAAGCCAGACTGCTTTGAGGTGATAGGAAGGCAACGTTAACTCAAATAACCATTCCTTACAACCAGTGTATGCAAAAGCTCATCTCTAAATGCCCACCATATCAAACCTTGAACCAGATGGGCTACAGCAGCAAAAAAAACCACACTGGGTGCACTCCTGTCAGCTAAGAACAGGAAACTGAGGCTACAACTTGAACAGTCTCACCAAAACTGGGCAACAGAAGTCTGGAAAAATGTTGCCTGGACTGATGATTTCTGCTAAAACATTCAGACGGCAGGGTCAGGATCTGGAATTAAAAGCATGAAAGCATGGAGCCATCCTGCCTCGTATCAATGATTCGGGCCAGTCCCGGTGGTGTAATGGTGCGCGAGAAAGCTCAAATCATCTCTTGAACATGACGTATTCACTGTATTCACTTGGCCTTCACAGTCACCAGATTGCAATCCAATAGAGCACCTTTGGGGTGAGGTCAGGTAGCTTGTAGCAAGTGGAAGCAACACTGTGAGATCAGTGAGTCTGAACCTGAGATGAAAGATCCTAAAAGACTCCACTGAGTGGCATGAACTACAGAGCCTTGTAATGACTTTCAGTGGCCATTACACCAACTCAATTAACAAATTCTTTATAGAAAAACATTTATTAGTGTAGCTTTAAATATGCTAAAAATATTTTTAAAAACTTCTTTCAGCTCTAATACCTGCAGGTCTTATTGAAGTGACGAAGCCAGCTGTCCTCAGTCATGTCTTGTGGTTTTATGGGTATTCTATATTCTGACAGGCTGCTGTTGATGTAGCCCTTCATGCTGGTACTGTTACTGTAGGCGTACAGGTACACCATTCGGGGGATCATGTCAGAGGTGAACGCCATGATGAAAGCCTGGAACAAAAAGATTCACAAAAGGCTGTTTTTGAAACTTAGTTTCAGGCTGAACTGGAACTATTGTCTAAATATTATCTCATGACGTTTAACCTCATTTTATATTTGGTGAAAACAAAAACTCACATTGGTGACAACAGATAAAATAGCCACTGCATTTAAGATCTCCTGCCATGCGCCGATGTTTCGAGCCTTGGACGCCACTGGTCTCCTGAACTGGGTGGTGAACTTCCAAGCGTCCACCCTGATTTCCAGGATGTTGTTGAACAGGGCCAAGAGGGGGGCCAAGGGGAAAGAGGCCACGAAGAGAGTGATGAAGCCAAACTGGATCACTGAGATTACAGGGGGGACAGCAAGTGAGCAGGAGGAGGTTATTAGCCGGCATTTCCTGATTAGTGTGGCTTGCAATTTATGCTTTCATTCATCAGAGAGACTAGTAAAGTATCTCACCCATCTCTAGGTACTCATAGAACAGGCCCAGCTGGCTGAAGTTCTGCAGAACGTGGTCCTGCTCCCATCGACTGTAATGGTTCTCAGGGTTGTGCCGTCCCTTTCTGCTGCTCCACCAGTTACGCATCAACCTATCAAAAAGCCCATGATGGAAAAATATATGTTAAACTGGTAATGCTTAAATAAAGGTAAGACAGAGATTTTCAGAGTGAGGAAGGTGACATCATTATACATGTGATTTTGGGGGCATTTTTACAAGTACTGTCTTCTGATGCCATTTCAATTTATGCTCCATGCACTCTCAATTCTGCTAATAATCTTCATTTATGCTGGAATAGGCAGTAAATCGTTTAGCATAACTGGCCAAAATTGCATGACATTGCATGACAGGAGAGGAAACAGCACCTTCCACTGGGCTTTGTTTTCAGGCATAAATTTTAGCCCATGATGGGAGACTTTTACCAGTCAAAGGATTTTCAGACTAAATCAGGTGAGGTGAGGTGAGGTGGTACAAAGAGCAATACAGCAAGTCCACAGTGGGAGTGGGATGTAGTGGTGGAGGGGTTTGAGACCTGTGTGAATAAAGCACTTGCACACGCCTGTGGTCTTCTAACTGGATAAGCTCAGGACAGAGCAGGGAGGTCATTTTCTTTTCCAGATGTCTGCCTACTTTAGCTTTAAAGTATTTTCTTGGCAGTTTCATCAACACTTCGGAGCTGATCATGGTTTCACAGTTGATCACATCTCAGTATTGTTGTAGATTATTGTTGATTTTGGACAGAATAGGACAGTCTGGAGAAAGGACAAAGTTTTGACTGACTCACGGCAACAGGGCTTCCTGAATGTTCCCCCATAACTGTTTCCCAACCATGACGATCAGCAGCTGTGTGGTCAACTCTATCAGACAGCCTCCGGGATCACACTAGGACAGCAAGAGGCTTGTTATATAACAATATAGCATATATATATAACATATAACAGACTTTTCTGATACGCTTCTTGTTAAAACTATCCTAAGATAAAGACTATTTCTACAGGGACGTTTACTTAAAGAAATCCATTTCAGTTCTGAACAAATAGAAACAAAGCACATATACTGTATTTTAAAACTCACCTCCTCATTCCTAAATTTCTTCCATTTGCCAAACATGTACGTGTAGTTACCCGGATAACCCACAAATTTGCCTTTGAAAAAGGCCACATAGAAGCAGGAGGAGTAGTAGTTTACAAACTGGAACAGAAACATCTTCGTGATCAACCTGTTCTCATATTCCAGGTGAGTTTTTGGTATTTCTGCAGGAAGCAAGAAGCAGATCATCAGTTAGTAGATCAGTTACTAGATCCTTTTCTTTTTTTTAATTCTGTGTGCCAAATCAAATCCAAATACCCATATCAGTGATCCAGATGGCCACCTTCTCATAGAAGAAGTTGAGGATCATGATGATGACAAAGTTGATGCAGGAAGCGGTCACAGAAGTCGCCAGCTGTGGAGTGATCAATCCGCCCACTAGCAAGGTCTTGTTTTCATGGCTGCCAGTCTCTCCTTCATGGTTGCCAATTATACTTGCAAAGGACGCATACACAGCCAGCCTGTATGCTATGACCCCAGTGATACAGGCCAAAATCAGAGAGATCTGTGGAGAGAATACACACGTAGCATAAAGCTGTGTGAAATCTCACACATGCAATTTAGGTGAATAATCACTTACCCAGAATAATACAGTGGCTCCAGAGAGGCAGTAGCGAGCACACCTGCTGTGGAGGGGAAGATATGGCTCCATTTCCTGAAAGATAAATTATTGTTATTTCAAGCTCAGATAGGCACCCGTTTTTGATGTCACTGGACCGAAAAGATTTCTGCCTCTTATAATATTATAATTGTTTGAAAAAAGAAGCACCTGTGTGATCTTATTGAGTCTCCTGTTAGTGCATCTGATCTCAAACTCAGGCCGAATTTGAAGCTGTTGCTGCTCCTCTTCAAAGTCCACCAAGTCCCACTCATACTCCAGTCGGGCCTGGCGCCGCTTCCAGAACTCCAAAAACAGAGTTACTGTCAAAATTAGGGAAACAACGTGGCAATTTTTAAAATCAAAGCTCACGTGAGCTCACAATGACAAGCATGTTTTTTTAGCATTCATCATTTTTTTTCATGCCATAATTTTAAAATCTACTTAGCATTATGCTGCATTCTGTGCTATTTTATGCAGTCTTTGCCTACAGCATGCCAGCAAACAGCCCTACTGCTTTTGCATGACAGCATAATTGTGCTGGCAAGTTTAGGTAAAGCTGGATGCTTTTTTTAGTGTGAAAAGGCTTTAACTGTGAAAATCTGGCCAACGGGAGGGGGTTTTGTTGGATCTTCTACACAAGTTAAAAACCAGTAAGAGCAGCACAGACTGACACTTACCCCAAATCCCCATAAATATGGCAAAGAATACAGTCCCCTCATTATCAAACAGATGGGATTGCTGGAAGAGAGGATATGGAAGAGCATAGGTTCAGCACAGGAAATCACATGCTGGGCACAAGCAGGGTTGCCTGCTGGTTACTCAGCAGCTTGCAATTTATTTCATCTTTTTGTGCGATTAAATGTGGTCAACCTAAAACATGTTAGTCAATATCAGAAGAATAATTTAAGCTTTTTTCACTGACTTCTACAGAGCTTTGAGGAAACCGAACCCATACATGTAAATTTTATTAACTATATTCTAAACATAAATGGTAGAACTGTGCCTAATTAAGAAATGAAATAAAATAATTACCCAGGATGAGAGACACGTTGAGTTGAGTGTCCAGAAAGTGCAGTTTTTATCACAAAGAGGACACATCACAATACTTCCCCCTACTTTAGGGTCACATATTTCTTTGCTAAAAAGAAAAGAAAAAAAAAAACACTACATGAACATACAGTACATGCAATGAAAGGTAATTAAATCCAACTATATTCAAAGTGATTCCTAGCAGAAACTGCCGACACTGCTGCAGAGTTTGTCAGAAGTATTTTCACTTAGGACTAATGTGTAAGGTGCAGATTTGTTCAGGTATTGCTTTTCAAACTCTCTCTTTTTTTCTATCAACTGAAACTCCCTGTATACTGTAGCATTAGCGTCGCATTAGCAATGGTGTCGCTCCAGATAGCTGTTTCCAACCTGCAGCTACAGTTAGTTGTGTTTCTTCAAGACAATGCATCCATGGATTTAACAAGTTTACCGCACACTATGTGGACAAAAGCAGTAGGCCACCTACATTACACCTACAGAAGCTGCAGAAATTTCACAAACTGACATGTTCTGTCCTAGTCCTCGGCTGTATTGCCCGGTGTTTTGTGTTTTTGAGGGTTTTTTTGTGATCCCTGGTTTTTGGTTCCTTCTCCTTTGTTTCCATTTGAGTGTGTTTGATCATGTCCCAGTTTTGATGCTTAGTTTAGTTCCTCCCTCTGTGTTCTTGTGTTCCCCGTGTTCTCATGTTCAGTCTTAGCCTTCTCTTAGTGTCTATCTTTGCTGCCCTCTGTTGAGTCTGTCTCTTGTATTGTTTATCTTGGTTTCAAGTTCACGTGTCTTTGTCTGGGTCTCCGTTTGTCACTTCCTGTTTTATTTTGATGTGCCTTTGGTCCTTGTGGTCTGTGTTTAGTTGTACTTCCTGGTCTTGCCTGTTGCTGTGCTCCCCACCTGTTGCCAGTTCCCTCATTAGTCACGGTGTATTAAGTTTTTCCCCGGGGTTCTTGTTGTGTTGCTGTCAGTACTTCCCTCACTGTTAGTTTTGGCTCCTGTCCAGCCTCAGTTACTATGTCCTGTGTTATTTATCAATAAAATTACGCTTAAATTACAGTTTCATCCTTTAAGTCCTGCATGGGTCCTACCTCACCTGCTGCACAGCAACTCATGACATGTTCAATGGTGGCATCCTATTATAATACCACACTCGCATTCAGTGAGCTCCTTAGAATGACCCATTCTTTTAAACGTTTATAAAGGCAGGCTGCATGGCTAGGTGCTTGATTTTATACACTTGTTTAGATTTAGAGGTGGGACCCAATGTTGTGATGCCCCCTGGTGGTACTAACCTTGTTATGTTGTCATCATAACTGAGCACTCCATAGGTGAAGCAAATAAGGCCCATAACAGCTGCAAAAAAGAGCATCTCTGTGTAAAATCCCAGCCAGGCAAAGTAGATCCCAATCTTTTCCCCGTAGTACTTCCTGCAGGCAGATGAACACTTTAATGTCAGGATAAACTCTGAGAATTTAGACAGAAGATCTTATTTAGGGATGTGTGTTTGTTTACTTGATGAGGTTCAGAGGCTGTTCTTTGTAAAAGCACAGAAACCTGGCCCAGTGCTTGTACAAGTTGTAGCGCTCACTCTCACACTCGGCATTTCTGGCCCTTTTCCAGTACCGACACTGAAAGGAAAAAAACACAATGCCATAATATGGCCTACTGAACAAAGCAGACTTGGAAATTAAAGGAAAAAAAATTTAAAAAAATTGTTTCCTGAACTGTAAAACTCATTCTTTAAAGATGAACTATCATCCTCTAAAATGGGCCTTGGTGAACTCAGAAATTCAACATTTTTCAGGCTGATTTGAAAAAAGCCACACAGGTAAAAAGCAGCACAAGTAACATTAAGACTGAAATTTACTTCTACAGGAATGCATTTATGAGTGTAGTTAATTTGCAACACATAAGCAGCATTTTAATGTTGTGTGTGGTGTAGGAAGCATTCATTCTCCGATATCTAAAAGCTGCTTTTAACCACGTGTCTTACATCATGAAGAGGGAAGGCGGCCGTGTAGGTCCCATTGCTGAGTAATCGCTT
>VUQJ01014857.1:15936-29859 GCA_015108635.1 Andinoacara biseriatus | reverse complement strand
TTTTTGTTTGTTACATTGGTGGAAGACAGCATCAATTTGTATTTGGTGAAATGATTGCATTAGTTACCACAGGGATTTCTAAATAGGATGGTAACTCAGGGTCACGCAAGTGAGGAAACGCAGCGTAAGACTTTCAAAATTGCTTCTTGGCATTTTAGCCCTGCAGAAAGGGGAGAGACTGGGAAAATGTGATAACACGAGCAGGATACAAAACCTCAACACAGTAAGGACGAGTAGATGATTTAGCTTGGTGAGTCGCTTAAATGCCTAAAACACAATGTGTTCATGGTATGAATACCAATCTTGCTTTTAGTAAATAGAGTTGAATACGGAGTACCAGAGGCCACGATGAGAATATAAATTTTCTTCCTTCCCAGATCTCCTACAAGGCGGTGAGCTCCTTTGACCCTGAACTGGACCTCTCCAACCAGAGTGGGAAGGTAGTGAAACTGGGCAACGAGACCACCCACATGTTCACAGGCCTCTACCCGGGTTCTACGTACTCCTTCACCCTGCGCGCTAGCACAGCCAAGGGCTATGGTCCCCCGGTCATCACCCAGTTCACCACCAAGATTTCAGGTCAGTGGGGTCAACAGCAAGGCCTGTTACAGTGTGGGTGATGCCAAATGACTTGTGCACCACTTACTGCTTCTAGAGGTCTTATGTCAAAGTGTGTGAAAGCAAACTCGACCAAACTTGGGTTGAACTGCTAAAATGACTTTCTTACTCTCAGGTTAGATATTGGTTTAACTTATTGAATACAGGGATTCTTTTATGATGATTGTGTTACAATTTTACTTTTATTGGAAGCAAACCATTATTCTAAAAATGAACCTAAAGTAATATTTAATAAGAGATTTAGTACGTTTGCGATAGGTATTTGAATTTAAAGGCAACACTCATCGTGCAGACATTCTAGTCTGGCTAAAGAAATCCACCAATGCCTTTTCATGCATGCTGCGCTGAAAGTTTTCACCAAATTAATTTCCTGTGTGTTTAAAGGTAAAGGTAAAAGCAATTTATTATGCCATTTAATAATTTAAGACAACATTAATATTTCAGTTGGAATTTGTCAAACTGAAATTATCTTAATTTTGCCCTCACCTGCTTCCCATGTTAGACTCATATTATTTATTTTGTATTTCCCCTTTCCAATTTTCCAAAACTGATTTGTTTTTTCATTTTCCTTTTTTTAAATGCTTCATTATGCAAGTTAATATAATTTTGTAGTTTATTTGTAAGTAAAAGAATAACTGAAATTCTGACAGTTTCAAAGGCAGCATCTGATGTAATGCACACGTGTATATAGGCTAAGCTCATTAGCCTGTACACAAAACCAGTCCTTTCATTGACATCAATGGACATTAAGCACAACATGTCTGTTTAAAATTACTGCTGCACCCTTTTGACTTTTTGGATGTGCGCCCCCTTCTCTTTGCTGCATAATAAAATAAAATGTACCAAAAATATTAAAACAGTGTAACAGTAACAAAACCTCACATACATGATCGTCGCTGTTATGAATGCAGTTCTTGGGCTGAGTTAAACTTTGCTCTGCAGTGCTGTAAAAAACTTTTCTCTGCTCACTTTTCTCTTTAGCTCCCTCCATGCCGGCATATGACCAGGAGACCTCTCTAAACCAGACAGACACCACAGTCACTGTACTGCTAAAACCTGCCCAGAGCAGAGGTGCCCCCGTCAGGTAGGCTCTCACAATCACAAAGCACAGAGTAAAAAAACATTGAAATATCACCAACAACAGAGGGCTATCAAAGAGCTTGTGTTTATCAATGCCCCATCGTGAAGGAACGTTTCCAGGGAATTCAGTATCTTACTGTATGTGTCTGAGGTTTGTTTGTTTGTGGATTTTGAGCCTGTGAAAAAGAATCATAGCCTTTTGAAGATGAGAACAAAGCTGGTGCAGCCAAGGCTAGCTTCAGGATCTCTTCCCTTTACTTTACATTTGTTTTATGTACCAGACTGCCCACCCGAGCCATCACAGGTTTTCAGGGAAATATAGGAATTGTGCCTGCTTGATGGAGCATTTATTAGTCATTATTAAGGAAACAGTACAGCTGTTCTATTGAAATGCCAAATTGTTAGGCAGAGGAGTCATTAGGGTTTATGAAAACCACTGCAGGCTTCTGGTGGGAGTTCATTTTGCTTGTTCTTCCAGTGGTACTTTTTTGGTTGTATTAGCTTACCTCAGCTCAGAAAACAGGAATAATCAATTAGCTTGGCTAAGTGCAAAATTAAAAAATAATCTCCCTACTGGCAGAAAGTAGATATTAAATGTTAATTAGTGAGCTTTGAATTGCAGGCATGTGGATGTTGCTTTGTATTAAACAGATGGGCGCAGCATTGGCCTATCTATCCAAACTATTTCTAGTACTGGCCAACTATGTTGGGGTTGCACAGAATAATAAAACGTCTGACTAGCAATGCCCAGCTAAGTTGCTTTGCCAGGCAGTGCATCAAACACAACTGAGCAGTGGGAAGCCAGAGCAGGATCTGTAAGAACAGGAAAAGGTTTGGGCTTGTCCATTGGATCCACATACGAACATGCACCCTTTAGAAAACTGTCTTATATGGATTCCAATTTTTTTCTTTTTTTTAAAGTACATTTTTATATAAGTTTTTACCACTGATTTATATTCTTGGCCAATGACGTGTTGTGGTTCCAACCACCAGGACTGAGAGTGAGTGGGAATGAACATTTGGGCTTGCTGTAAAACTCAATTTTACACTATCTACTCATCTGATTCCTTTAAAGATTACAGCCAGGAGATCTTTAGTCAGGCTTGTCAGCTCATGTTTGCCGTATGTGCAGCTGCCCAGATTAATGCCCCAGTGCCAAACAGAGAGGCCTGAGCAAGAAAGACAGAATGATCGGTTTTTAATTTTCTCGAAGGTACACTTCAGAAGGCCTTATGCAGGCTGCCATTCTTTCGGCCGAGTAATTACAAACCCCTAATTATAATTAACAGTGTGTTGTGAGTTGCAGTTCCCATTCATTAGAATTCTGGACTCCTCTTTTGTTTCTCGTTGGAAGGCATGCACACCTCAGGAAAAGATGAAATGGATTGGGCTTTGGAGATACGGACTTTAGTTTGAGACCCATTCTGTTCTGAGCTGAGCCACAACTGTGCAGCAATGCTTTAAAACGTGCACATTCAGTGCTTGTTAATTATTAAATGCAGAGAAAATAATGTGTTTTGATACAGACATTTAGTTAAGGATTATATATGTTTAATGAGTCTCAAGACAATCCATTAAAAAAATTCATCAGTGGAGTTCAGTACATGGTACAAATACACCTCAGAACTAATTGAGGGATCCTTTGATCATAGCAAAGCCGCTTCATGTCTAAACTTTAGAGGTTTTCAGGTACACGCTTCTTTTCCCACTTTCTCACTTCTCTTTAATCTCACAGGACCTAAAGGCCAGTGTACTGCCTGTACCGCCTTCACGTGTGCATCCAGTGTCTCGATGAATAAGAAATGCAAAAGAAAAGAGATGGCGGAGGTTAGCAAACAGGGGAGATTATGATGCTGGTCCAAGACAAGATACTAGCAGGCGTTTGAAGGCGTTTTCCACCCCCCCAGCTCAAGTGACACACGATGCCTTTGATAATTTAAGGTGACTTTAAAGTAGCTTCCATTCAGAGTTGAGTTAGGCGGGCTGTTGGGATCTGCTGTCTGGACAGTAATGATAAATGTACTCATATGAATCTCCCAGGCTCAAAAAAATAACATCTCTAATCTCTTTTGGGTTAGAGGGGTGAGATGACTAAGATGTGATTTTTAAAGTTAAGGTTCATAGAAAGCTGAAAATATGCCCAAGGACCTAGGGAAGCTGGAGGAAGTGCCTGAAGTCAAAAACTTTAAAAACTTGGTGGATCCAGTCAGTGTGAAAGATTCTGTTAATCAAGGACTTAAATTTCACACCATAGTCAGACTTATTTTTGTGCTACCACTCATGTTGCGAGAGTAGCCATCTTTTCTAGAGTAGTGGGTAGCTCATTTTGAAATTGAACACTTTATGAAATCAGTTTTAAAGCCCCTGTGAAATAAGAATTTGACAAGGGAGAAACGCTGATCCACGGCCGTATAGAGCAGAGCAGCATGAAGCTTGATTTGATAACGCAATCTTGCATGCTGATTGAGTTTAGGAGGTAATAGAGCTCCAGACATTTGAGTTTCCAGCGGCAGATGTTTTGCTGTAATACAGGAAGGGCAGTACGCTGTAAGATCACATGATAGGTTAAAAAGGAAGCCATAACAGACGACAAATGTCCATTTCACTTTAGCATCCTGCAGTCACGCTGGAGTCAAATCGTATTTTAGATAGATCTGGGCAGACGTTGTCACTGCTGAGGGAGGCAGTCAATTTTTCATTTGTGTAATTGCTAATCGGTATAACATTTCCAACTTGGAATTTGCTTCTAATCTCTGGGGATGACACGCGTAGCAGGGAACAATTTTTACCAGAGGGGACACTGTTTCTTTAAGAGGATTAGCGAACTGTCTATCAGTCATGTCGTGTTAAACTAATGTTTGCAATAGCCCCTCGTTAGGGCCAGAATACGCCCCCTCACTCCGTAACATCAAATAGATGTTTACATGTTTCTGCAGAAATAAGTGATTTGAGATGCTTTCCTTATCATTCACACCACTAAATCAGTCATTCTCTCTCTCTGCCATAACCTTTGCCTTGAGCAAGCTCACATGCATATACGTAAACATGAAAAAATGTATAATATATACCACTTTCAGTTGCATGTTAAAGTAGGGAGGGTTCCCATGTAGTTTCTACCCTGTAGCATCAGATTTTCTTTATTTTACCATGGCCTGAAATCAGTTAAAGGATTTTCTACAGTACTAAAATAAGCACTAACTTTCTTTGATCACAGCAGCACAAACGCTAATAGCTGTGCCTAAACATGACACAACTCAGCGCTTTTTACAATTTAATGGCAAACGTAATCTATGGCACTTTCTAATTTGTTTGCTTTATAGCTTTATGGACACCAGGGAAATATAAAAAGTAAGAAGACAGGGGTACAGAGGAAGGATGCTGGGTCAGGAGAAGTGTGTTACTTACAACCACTCTTAAATCAGACGTGTACTGTAGAGCCAGCCGATTAGCATTAGAGTGAGAGAGACAGTGATTGAAATGCTCCCCATACCCCGTTCCCTCAGCTACTCAAACAGCCCAGAGTTCTCCCTTTATCAGCCCACATGAAAAATAAATCAGAGTTTCAGGTCACAATCCAGTCGATTCCGAGTCACTCCGCCATAATTGGTTGGCGTCACATGGCGACAGAGCTGAAATCTATCGGACAGCAAGGCTGGAGGAGGCCTAATTGGTGTCAGCTCAGGTTGCAGTGCTACACCAAGAATACAGGTCTGCCATGCCGGCCCCTCTGGCAGACCATTTTTAACAGCTTATACCATTCTTCTGGTACAACTTCTCCCTTTATCCTTCCTCCTCTGCTTGTCTTTCCATCTTCTGCTGAAGAGTAGAGTTCAACAGTTTTGGCAGTCGATCCAGTTCTGC
Organism: Andinoacara biseriatus; assembly: GCA_015108635.1. Lineage (NCBI taxonomy): Eukaryota > Metazoa > Chordata > Actinopteri > Cichliformes > Cichlidae > Andinoacara > Andinoacara biseriatus. The sequence continues at coordinate 24,300 of VUQJ01014857.1, read as the reverse complement.
TATGCTAAACTTTGAGTCAAAGGTCAGCCAATTAGGTTTAAGTGGCAAAAGGTAAAGGGCACTGTGAAATTATGTTTCGTATTTATATTTCTGCATTGATGACAGTTGTGGTGGGAAGCATTATGATTTTGAGTCTGTAGGCAGATTGTTCTCATTCTCAACTTGGGGCAAATTTGAAGAAATTTCTCAAGCATTCGCTTGGATAAAAAAAAAATGAACTGGTTAGATTTTCATGGCGAAAATTGTCAAAGTCTGTTTTTATGGCCTAACAAAATAATTTTTAATAATTCATTTGAGTTGCTACAAAGTTTCACAAAAATATCCATCAGAATAAAGTGATCAGAAATCTGAAATATGGCCAAAATGACAAAGGTCAGGCTTTAAACTCCAGCCCTCTACAAAAGTCTTGTGCCACCCCACATTTCTTTATATTTTCTTTCCAAGGACCCACAGTTTTGTGTTTTGGTTTGGGTTTTTTTGTTTTGTTATGGATTAAAAATGGGATTTCACTCAATTTCATATGGGTGTGAAGGCAGAAAAGCAAATACTTTTGGCAATATAGTGTCATTTGTTCCCATTTCTTTACTTAACTCTACAAAAATAGCTATTAACTGGGCATACTGTATCTTGCATTGTATGAAGTGTGTCCTAAAAAGAGAAAAAGGAAGAAAAAAAAGGTCAGTGAGTGCCTATGGCCATCTGTCAAACACGGTGGAGGCTCTGTCACGGTTCGGGTCTGCGTTTCAGCCAGTGGTGTTTATCCATGGTGCAATACCATCTGTAAAGCATCTGATTGGCAGCAGCCTCCTTTTTCAGCATGACGATGATCCCACTGCCAGTGCATTAAAAGCATAGATTAGAAAAACACACAGTGGCCTCCCTGGACCTCGACATTATTGAAGCGATGCAGGTTCACCTTGACAGAACAGAACAAAAAGCAGCCAACATACAAAGAATAGCTTTGAATAACCTTCAGGAAACCTGGCAAACTGTTCCTGAAGACTATTTAAAGAAATTACAAGAAAGCTTGCCTAAGAAAATTCAGGCTGTTTTGAAGAATACAGGTAGTCATCTCAAATATGACTTTCAAACGTGCTAGAATTGTACAAACTCTGTTTTTGCCTTATATTCTGTATTTCCGTGCATGTTTGTGCAGGTTTCAGTAAATCGCTGCACCTTTTTCCATTTTCCTAGCAAAATATAAAGAAATGGTTGCTCAAATTTTTTTCCACAGTTCTGTATATTATTCTAAACTAATATTGCAACACTCGTAGAGTACTTGTACTTTTGTTCCTATCACTTTGAGATTTTAGGTGACCAAGTACCAAGTGGACACATCACTAAATAATGACTTACTGATGAATCATTTATGATCAAATTATAATATTATAACTCTGGTCTACTTAAAATAGACCATCTCCCCCTTTTTTTTACTTGAGAAACATTTTGAATGCAAGACTTCTTACTTGTAATTGAGTATTCATGTATTGTACTGTAGCTGCTTATACTTCAGTAAATGATTTGAAGGCTTCTTCCATCCTCGGTATGAATGCAAGTTTCTTGCAATTGCCCAGTTTGGTCTCATATCAAAAGAGACATTAGCCTCAAAGGATTTTTGTTCCTTCTACCAGAGCCATCGTTGTTCATCTGTTTGTTTGTTTTTTCATTGCTCATTCATGTCATACTAAATCAAGCAAATGACTAAGTGACGCTGGTCTGTCAAAATGACTCGTAATGTAAATTATGAACTCAGCATGAGGTCACAAGGTGTCAGCTCCTCACTAATTACAGAAAAAGGTTTTTAGAAGAACATTTTTATTTTGCCAGCATTAAACTCGTGAGTCAGTTTTGTGTTTGAGGGGTTGAAGTGAAACGAGTATAGGAAGTGTGCTACTTTAAATATTTCATTGGTACAAAGCAGTTTACCGCTGAAAACTCCTTTAAGTAAAACCAGCAAAGGGGGGTTTTATGGTCTCCATCAGTTACAGAAATGAACAAAACTCTTTTTATTAAATTGCAAATGTATTGTGCGCCAGATTTCAGTTTCTCAGTGCAGTAAATATTCTGTGGAGAAGAAGCGGTGAATTAGATTTCCACATTACAAGAGTTTTTACCCTTGGAACCTCATAGCCTTTGGCACTTGGTATTTTGCCTGAGGAAAGGAAACCAGTTCTATTCATACTGTGCCTGTCATTAAGTCATAGCACAGCTGCATCATCATATCATAAGGAGCCACCCAGGGAGAGCCAGTGTTTTGTTTCACTATCTGCAGATTGATTTGGAATATAAAGTACTAATACGAGCAAGCTGAGAATCAGTGTACATGCTATAGCAAATATGTACTATGACCATAATGTGTACGGGGTTTACAAGTTTTTATTTTTCCAAAGGAAATATGCAGACATGCAGTCTTTCATGGATTATGTCTTTAAATACAGACACTTACCCATCTTACTTGATGAGTAATATGACTGACAGCAGATATAATTAATGATTAAATTAATTATATTTAAAACTATTATAGTTCAAATCAAATTTACAGTGTTCTGGCTGAGACTTCCATGAAGCCTAATCACTTATTTCTCTGCTGTTCTGCAGCTACTTAAGTGGCTCCCATGCACCGTCTCCACCTGCCCTTTGACCTCTGCTCTCAATAGGGGACAGTAATTAAAGCCTGATTTCTCTTGCAGACTCTCAGCAGGATTAAATATTTCATCACCTCCCAACCCAGTGCTAAATAGGAGAGCTCCAAGGAATTGGGACACACCCACTAAGAGCAGAGGGGGATTTTCTAATGACACAGCAAGCATCTTATGATAAACTATAGGGTTAAAGAGCACATGCTGTACACACAAGGGGATACTTAATCATCCAGTACCAACCGCGGGGAACAATTGATCATCTCCAGGGCTGTTTGTACTGCAACTGCACAGCTTAAGACTACGACCACAACAGTGCAGATATTTTTTTTTTTTCTCCACAAAGATTTCTTTCCGCTTGTTGTAATAATGTAGGCTGAAGGAAAATGTTCAGGGTCACCGAAGCTGTACATCCTGCTAGGCTCTAACCATTGATATTTTGTATGACAAAGTGCAACTGAATAGATGACTTGAATAAGAATATTTTGATGGTTATGAAGGCTTCAGAATGATTTGAAATGCAAGTTAGAAACTCTAAAAAGGCATATTAGGCATATTTCTTTACTATCTCAAATTCTGATCAGCACACCAAAAAAATGTCCAGGAAGTCTAGTTCAGTCATTAAATACAGCTGCATAACAGGTTCAATTAGCTAAAATATTGCCACTTTTTCCTGCTAACTTAGGATAACTGATCAATGGCGACATACAGTAGGATTCTTACTCTTCCGGTGTACAGGGAAACAGGAATGCCTTTCGAGCATTGCTAATGTTGACTTCAAAGTAGTCTAATTCAATTCCATATTGAATTAGACTACTTTGCTGGTTATTGCTACCAGATATAAACACGTGGTTTGGATATAGATCATTTGTTATCGGGTATAAAAGAGCCCTGGATTTTTCTCAATTAAATGCTGTGTATTGCTGGTCCAACAAACATAATACAGTTCTTTCCACTTTTACAGACATTTCCAGAACTGATTCTATGTCGAATTTGTAAAGTGTTTGCATCCATTGTTTTTTTGTTTTGTTTTGTTTTTTGGCTTGCAGTCTTCTGTAATTGCTTTTGTCACCAGCCTTCAGCAGAATAACATGAATTGAATTGCCTGTATGATGGTGCATGTAGGAGAGCATGTACAATACAAACAAAACACACGCTGTAGAAAACAATGCTCTGTAGCTGTACTAGTGGTCCAAAATTCCATAATACATTCAAACAGTGAACTTTTTAAACAATGGGAAAAGCTACTGATTCATTTATGAATTTATAAACATGATGCAATTGCAAATATTAGCTCCAAAACCAGAAATCCGCTTCCCAAAACTAGAGCACCTCCATGTCACAGCATTCCATCCATTTCTTAAACCATTCATCCACTGTGCACAGCAACTTTGCTCCATCGTCCGTGATGATGCGTTGTTGTTTCTTTAGCTCTTTTGCAAATGGATCACTAGTTCCCAATCATGGCTGGTTATTCTCCGTGGCAGCAGTAAACAGACTCTTTGTCACTCAGCCACTCAATAGATTTAACAGGAGGTCCAGTTCAGATTCGGGATGCATACTAACATGAACGTCTATGAGACAGTCAGTCTCCCTCAAGCTAAGTGGCCGGCTCAGAGACAATGCCATCTCTGTCAGAGGCACAGAGGGCTGCAGTTTTGATCTAGCTAAACACAAGGCTTGGATGGAGAGGAAATGGAAAGAGCCGTTAACCTTTTCATTTGCTGAATAATGAAAAGGCAAATAAATGGCCCGCGCTGCTGCTCATTTCTGTCGGCCTGTATTATTGAGTCTTATCTGTTGACTTCACTTTTAAGAAGTGATTTATATAAATAAAGTTTTTACTTATGCATAAACATGTTTATTGCCACAGTGGATAAATGTAATCAGTTATTTCTTTGTAAATATGCCTCAATAGATTTTAAATTTTTTTAGTTACATTAATGTTATTGTTGTACACCTGGCCCACATGTAGAACTCATGTTGTGCTGATCAGTTCCACCTTTAAGCTTGTTAAATTTGTTAAGTATGATAAATTGGCACTTACAAATTTGTCTCTGTTTCTCAAGGGAAAATGTGCATATATACCTATGTATATTCATTTTAACCCAGCATATGTTATATGTAAATGAGTTATATATTTAAAGTTATAGAGAGGGTAAGAACTGCATTATCCATTACATAAATCTCTTGTCTAAATAAAGAGTCATTTCTGGAGACATGATTCACTCTGAGTTTTACAGCATACATGTTTGTGCCATTCATAAAGAGATGATTTTTACACTTTATAAAGCAAACTGGCAAAGCAGAAAACTGTCTGTGTTGCCAGTTGAATTCTACAAGAGCCTGCTTGGCCCAGTGGAGTATGTTAATTTTGTTTGTCCTGCATTTTCAGTGCGTACCAGCTGGTGGTGGAGGAGGAACGTCCACGCAGAGCACGAGGGACGGCAGAAATCTTGCGCTGCTACCCAGTTCCCATTCACTTCCAGAACGCCACACTTCTCAATTCACAGTACTACTTCACTGCTCAGTTCCCCGCTGCTGGCATCCACTCGCCCCAGCCCTTTACTGTGGGGGACAACAAAACCTACAACGGTTACTGGAATGCCCCTCTACTGCCGCAGAAGAGCTATAGTATCTATTACCAGGCTGTCAGCACAGCCAATGGGGTGGGTGGTTGTCATTTTTTTTGTTTTGTTTTTTGTTTTTTAGTGTTTCTTTCATGCTAGTTAGAGTTGCACTACAGCTACACCCGGGCTCTAAATTGTATTTTATTCTTCATTTTCTGTTAAAAAGCTGGAAATTCACTTGATGATTGGCAGTGAAAAGTAACCAAGTCCAGTACCAACTACAATAACATGCCTGTGTTTGTCTATTTCCATTTCATCTTACTTACAGTGATTCTAATTTCACCCGCCTTTATTTGACTTTTTTTTCTGTTTAGGCTTTAGACATAAAACCTTCTTTATATAAGATGTAGCATTGTTGAATGGTTTATACCATCCTAGTGAATTTGCATGAAGTCGAGTGTGTGGGAATTCAGAAATTCGAGGAACCACGCACAGTAATTGCTCACGTTGGCACCGCACATGCATGGCAACAGTGCAGTTTCACGCAGCCTCTGATAAGTGTTGCAGTACTCTTTTGGGTTTTACCAGCAGCCCTGTCTGCAGCCTTAATGGTCTACAGCAGGGTCAGGCTTGGAATGCAGAGCTCTGTGTCGTGACATGCTGCTCTCTCCCTCCATTACTGTGGCCCTCTTCTCCTGCCTTTTCTAATGGAGCTCTGTGCCAAATACCAGACAGCCCTTTGATCAACAGCATTTAAGAGAGGCGGTCATCCCAGAGGCAGTTAAGTGTGAGAGGCAGGGAACAACAATGAGGGTTACCAATCGCGCAGGTCGCAGCCTCTGTCATCAAGTGGCATTTGGCAGGGCCCCTCCCTCGATGAGGCGGCAGTAGACAGCTCAGTGGCAACTTCAAGAGCCCCACCGATTGTGGTCCTGAATGAGAATCACCATAAACAGTCTCCTTGAGAAACACCAGCATGTCTTTAAGGAGGCAATACAAATGGCATGTGAGCCTGGGCTGAATCCAGGTAACAAGTTTACTCTTGAGAGTAAAGCACTGGCAGTCTGAAACCTTCGAGGTTGAATCAGTGAGTCGGATGCATTGTCTGATGGCGCTCTTCTTTGAACTAACAAAATGAAAGGGTCTGTGTTGATACAGCACAGAGCTCTGTCTCCGTAATGGAGACATCTGACATCATTTTTTTACATTCAATGTTTTGATTCACAGTGGCCAAATGCACTCTCTTTTATTAAGCCTTCACTGTCAATAGATGGTCCTGGAAGGCTTTATTAATGTCTGATGATTTTGGTATGATTTGTTTGGGCCTTTTAAACAAAATTAGCACTTAGAGAAGGTGTGCACCAGCCATACCTAGAATTTTTTCAGCCTTCTGTTCAAATAAAAATCAAATATGACTTGTAATGTTGCCTTTAATGAAATAACCATGTGACAGCTTAAAAGCTGCAGTAATGGGAATGCACATGAAACCCAGATCACATGAACACCGATGTTTTGGGGTTTTTTTCGCCCTCTTTCTTTCTTCTCCTTATTATGCCTCTCATGGCCTCTCTCCCGTGTGGGTTCATTGCTCATTGGACAGCTTGGTTGGGACAAACACAGGGACACAGCACTCATGTCTTTTGTGTTGTATTACTCATTGCCTCGCTGTTCCTGCCTGTGTCCCTTTTCTTGTACACCAGAATATTGTTGACGACAAACTTCTCTGTCAACAGAGAGAGTAGTGTTTTCTCTTTTTCTCTCTCTTTTTTTTTTTATGTTGTTGAAGGCTGTTGTCAGAGCTGGAACTTCATTACATATTCAGAAAGTCTCCCTGACGTGTCATTTTTGGAGCCCTGCATGCTGGGTTGGTGTCGCTTGTCACAGGGCTCCGGTTTCTCCACAGTGGCTGACCACCTTGAGCCGCAAGCTGCCGACAGATCGCTGTTGGCTGACAAATCAGCAGCTCAGCACCACTAATCTGTGCTGTGGGCCCTCTCGCTTAACTGCGTTTTGTGTCACAGTCATTGAGCTCAACAGATGATAGGGAATGGAACTGGCCTTGCTGTTTTGTTGTAACTATGGGTTCTTACATAGGTGTTGTTGGTGCTGTAAGTGTGTCTTTGTGTGTGCATGTCTGTGTATGTGTCTCCTAATAACCTCTACTCCTTTCCTCCTTTTTATTTATCTGTTGGTACAGGAAACCAAAATCGACTGTGTGCGAGTTGCCACCAAAGGTAGGACTAGATCGGGTTGTGTGAATAAAGCTGTTTGCCACATGGAGTTCCTAACATCACTTATTTTTGATTTCTGGGAACTAACAGAATTAACATGTTTAAAAAAAAAAATAGGGCACTGAAAACAAAACTGTGAGATAAGATAATACTGTGTGATATAGTATTCACATACATTTGGTCAGTTTATTGATTAAAACATGTTTTCCGTGACTTGGAGGCAGCCTGTGTGCCCACTGAGGTCTGTAGGTACTTAGCTATGCTGCCTGAACGTCCTACTCCACACATTAAGGGTGATGAAGTCTAAGCACCATTGATCTGGGAACAGAACTGATAAGGCCAGAGGGAACCGTAGTCACACTCGGCTGTGGGCCGTGGGAGGTCTTGTCACACGCCCTGACACTCTCTTATATTGTGTAGTTTGCATGCAGCTCTGCTATAGATTTCTTGTGGTGTTCCAGATGTCTCCATCTACATGACTCAATGGACAAAAGTCAAAGAGTGCATAGGTTGGAGAATTTTATCACCTGTAAGAATATTCTTTAGTGCCCTACATTAGACTCATAAAGATAGTAACCTTTGTAAAATTATTGCTACTCCTGACTTTGCGGAGCAAACTATAAAATCCTTTAGTTACCGGTACTGTCTGTCCAGGTGTTGCATGATGATAGGACTTGTTTTCAGCTACAGTGTGGCCTGTTTCTCTTTCTTTGTCTCTTTTTTTTTTTACTGCATGCATCCCTGGATCCACTGTCTATACACAGCCGCCATACTCGTGACTCAACTCACAACCCCCTACATCCGCATCGCCCCAGCGGCCGGTGACAACCAACTAACAGGTCCGTTGTTCTCTCTACAGCTTGGGAGTAGCCGCTCTGGGTTTGGTGTTTGGGGTGGGGATATGCTCATAATTCCCTCGACAGT
>VUQJ01014854.1:3023-14957 GCA_015108635.1 Andinoacara biseriatus | reverse complement strand
CTCATTTAGAAGAACCATGCTGCCACAGTCTGGGGATGCTTGGTTGGAGGTGTGTGTGTGTGTGTGTGTGTAAAAAGAGACCATTAGTCCGGTTGTTGTGCTTTGTGTTGTTGAATGTTTTGGTAAGGTCAAGGAAAAGTTAACTACTAAAAAAATGAGCAGTGAAATTGATCCTTTAGCTTTGCTTTTCTCCCTTTTTTTTCATATCAGCCACATATATATGTATACTACATATTGGGATGCTGTGTTCATTACTAGCAGGGAAAATTAGGTCTGGCTTATTGTCAGCAAATCTTATGAAAAGACCAACTTTAATGAACAGATTCGACTAACAAGTACCCTGGCAGACTGTAACATATAACCTCAGTGCCATAGAGCTCCATAGTGGGACAAAAACAACACCATGTTGGTCACTGTTACATTTATTACAGTTACTTTAGCTTTTCTGTAGTTCTTGCTGTTATTGCCGTTTGTATTACATGTGTATTACATGCAAAAATTAGTCCCCTCACCATTGGCTTAGGGTAAGTGACATTTGTTAAATTACAGCTTACATTTGTTTTAGACATTTTTTCCCATTTATATATTGATTTTATTTTAAACAGCAATAATGAAGAAAATGGAACCACCAAAACACAAAAGAAAATAACCAGAAATCCACATTCTCAAAAAGTCCACTGTGGAAGCAAAGGCAGACAACTAGACACTCCATCTTTTCTTTCCTGATCAACTTTCTGTAAGATCTTCTGGAATATTCAGAAAAGGTTCCCAAATCATTTCGGTCACTCTTTGTCATCACGTGTTTATGCAATTATTTCTAGTGGAAGAGTTAGGAATCTTGTTGGATCCAGTATAAGGTTTTCCCAGATTTCTTTTTCTTTTCCCTAAAACAGTACTACTTTGCAGCTCATCGCTGGACCACAATGTTGGTTTATGTGATGCTGTTTCCCTCGTTTGGTGGGTTTGATTTTTGCGAAGGAGTCACTCTCATTGCTCGTCTAATGACGTAATTCCCTGGCCAATCACTCTGTTCACGTCACATTTTTGGCTCAACTCGGCTTGCTTAGAACCCCGCCTGAGTACGTAAAAAAAGTATCTGGTACCAGGTCCTACCACCAAATGTTAAACCCTAACGGTCAGGTTGAGTCAAGCCGAGTTGGTACTAGTGGAAAAGCGACATTAACTCTTTGGGACTTTAAGAAATCTCTTCTTGTTTTTTTTTTTTTTAGTGTTTATTATAATTCTAGCCTTCTGCATACAAACAAAGTAGAAATAGCAGCTGAAAAATTCAGTTTCCAAATCTTTCAAGTAATTTTTACGTGTTAAGTAAAAGAAACCATATTCCTGGGCAGAGGTTCCTCTGTAGCTGATGGGCTTTGTCCTGAGACCTACAGCCAAGTTGTGGAGATCAGGACATTTTTTGGCCTCCTCATTTGAGATGTTCATCACAAATACTGTTAATATGTTTAATTATGAATGTAGGCTGTAAAGTGGGTTAGACACCGAGGCTGTAATTGTAGGCCCATGAAAGGTAAGTCCGTTATCTTATTTTGACAAGGGAAACACCCGAGTTCCCTTTGTGCTGTTCTCCTCTGCAGACCTATTTAACCTCTCTGTCTCTCGCTTTCTCTGTAATTAATATGCACATAGGATAGGCAGTTAGATCCACAGCGTCGTCTGTCAGACTGTCCTAATGTAGAGGAGCAGGAAAGCTCACCCTTGGGACCTCTGCTGGCTGTCTCAAACCCCCACCCACCACCTTCCCTTCCAACCTTCAGTCCCTATACTTTCCCTCTGTTTCCCTCCTGTGTCCTCGCTTTCCTTTAAATGCACACCTCCTCCTTACATGATTTATTTATTTATTTATTTTGTCCCAGATTTTTCCATCTGTTCCCTTCCTCCTCTTTCCATCCTCCTTTTCACTTCTTTCTCTCCACCTCTGCATGCAGCTATCTCCACTCCAAAGACTACAGCAGCTAAATGTATCACAGGTCACACATTACCACAAACCTCGTCAATCTTGCCATTAACCCTGTGCACCCTTGTTCCAGCGCTTTTCCTCCACATCGCCCGTAACATCGTCATCGACGCCATCGATTCCCTCTGACTTGATCCCGGCTCAATACCACCCCCTCCCACGCAGCTACCACCATCCCTTCATCTTCCTCCTTTAACATCTCCCTCTATCCTCCTCCTTTCCCCTTTATCACTGATGGCTCACATGTGGCTGATTAAGAGAGATGCTTTTATATTTTTGTGGCGCTTCTTGGTTTTGTTTTAAGGACAGCATTCTGCTCATAAAGCAAAGTTTCCACAGACTGATTGGATGTTTATTTGTAATCACAGATGTAGCGTGGGTGGTGGTTGTCTCATATATTTGTAGCGTTTTATTGTATGGTGGCGCACTGCAGAGGGGAGGGGACGGCGCCAAGTCAGACTGGTCACGTGACTACCTCAGACAAAGGACCTGTGGCCACATACACACACACGCACAGAAAAATGTGCTTTACAGGCTTTTTAGTTGTGCCCACAGGTGTGCCGTTGCTTCACAGAAAAAAGCCATCGCTGATATAAAAGCAACTTTGTCATTGTCACATTTTTGACTGACTTCTTTAACACACATGGTAGCCACAGACAGACGATGCTCCCACAAAACCCTTTTTTGCACTGGATCAATGGTGGGCATTTTTGTTCGACTGGCATCAATAACTGGCTTTTTGCGGTGGGCGGCTCTATGCAGATTGATCTCTGAATGTAGCTGCTCAACCGTGGACACGTCTCTATTGTTTTTGTATGCATACATTAAAGCTCATGCATTAGTTTTTCATGATGTGTGACATTGGGCACGTATGTTTGTGTGCGTGTTCGTAGTCAATGGTGGGTGTCAGAATCACAGCTTGAGGATGGCAACAAACAGATTGCATGATTCAGGCGTCGCCAGCTCCATGACAGGAACATCAGACAGGGACCAGTTGTGTGGTGGTTATGTTCCCATGTGTGTACTTGGGTCCTGCTCGTATGTGTGTTGAAGGAAAAAGATATAGAACAGCTATTCTTGTGTTACTGTGGTAGGAATGTTAGAGGGGAAAGAAATTATAATCAGTATTATTTTGGTCAATAATTGGGATCTTGTTTTGTATGATTGTTCATTAGCTTAACAAGCGTGATGTGGTCCGAGAATTTAAAATAAGTGTATTTATAAAATATTATTTACTTGCTTTTCATTTAATATAAATAAATCATGAGGTGGATGAGATGAAGGACATAGGGTCTGACAAACTGTTGGGACAAGACAACAGTTCAAGCAGAAGTGTGTGAGGACGTCACAGGGAGCACAGTGGCGAGCCGAAGCCAGCAAGAGGCTTACACCCTCAGACCTCCTTTTGCCTTCAGGATGGCCTTGATTCTTCATGACATAAAGTGAACAAGGTGCTGGAAACATTCCTCACATATTTTGGTTCATGTTGGCATGATAGCATCACACACTTGCTGTAGATATGCCTGCTGCACATCTGCGATGCAGATCTTCGATTTCACCACATCCCAATAGTGCACTGTTCTTTTGACTGTGGAGGCCATTTGAGTTCAGTAAACTCATCATCATGTTTAGGAAACCAGTTGAATATCATCTGATCTTTGTGACATGGTGCGTTATCCTGCTAGGAACAGCCATTTGAAGATGGGTACAGTGTGGTTATAAATGGATGGAAATGGTCAGCAATGAGGCTCAGGTAGGCTGTGGTGTTTAACCACTACTGGAGCTAAGAGGCCCAAAGTGTGCCAAGATTGTGTGTAGAGATGCTGTTCTGCCTACCTTGTTTGAGTGGTTGAGTTGCTGTTGCCTTCCTGCAGTCTGGTCTTCTCATCTGACATCAATAAGGCATTTTCACCCAGAGAACTGCCACTCACTGGATATTTTTTTGTTTCAAACCATTCTCTGTAATCCCTAGAGGTGGTTGTGTGGGAAAATCTCAGTAGATCAGCTGAATGTGAAATACTTAGACCAGCCATTTCTAGATCAGAGCCCTCAAATGGCAAGAATCACATCAGTGGGGGTTCAAAATGTGGGGTTGTCATATGGTTCTTGTAGATTTCGTATAGTTCCCAGAAGTCCTGAGCAGGCAAGAGTAATATGTGAATAGAGACAGTGTGTGATTCCTGTGTGAGAAGATAGAAATGTTTGACACACCTGTGTAGGCTTAGATACATGCGGAGATGAGGTATGGTTCAATCTTAAATTATGGAAATTAATTAGTTTTTTGATGTTAAAGTTTGACAAGTGTCATCTGTTACTATGAATTTTTGTAATCAATATATACTAATACTGTAATACAGGATTAGTATGCTAACTTAAATGAAGCAGCCAGGAATCGACCACCAACCTTCCAATTAGTAGATGACCTGCTCTACTTTCTGAGTCACAGGATTTATTTTTTCAGAGCTGGTAGCATATTTTAACCTTGCCATGTGTTTTCAGTCTCATTTGAATCCTCCAGCTTGCCTTTGTTTCTGCCATCAGCAGGGCTGTAACAGTATTTGAGACTTCTCAAATATGCTCACTGACTCTATTCATAGCCATATATCACAAAAATAGTTAGCTCTTTCTCTGATAATCATTTTATCATATTAGAAACTGGTTTAAACAGACAAGTACATGCCATAATGGTGTGTTTAGCTAATTTTTCACTTGGTCAGCCCGTGTGTGTATTTACAGGTTCTGTAGGAACATCAGTTGGTCATGTGAAAGACTAGACCTGTGGCCTTGACACACACACAAGAAAACACAGCATCAGTACAGGCTCTTAATGAATACATCTGCTGCATAGAGACTGCATCTTTGTCAGTGTCTTCTTCCTCTGATTTAGAAACCCACACTGGAGTCACAGCAGTGAGGCATCCATGTGTTCCGTATCCAGACGCTGTTTATGTATACAGGACAGATATCCAGCTGTGTAACGGGAGAGAGAGAGTGTACGTGTATGTCTCTAGACTTCCAGCACACTGCAGAGCGCCTAGCTGTTAGAGCAGTTTTGCCAGACTGGTAGACATCAGACTGCCACTGTAGTGCACCATTATGTGTCTGCAACCCCCCCCGCGCACCCCCAAATGGCTGGCAGAAAGAAGACGACTGCGCTTATAGACTGGCGTATGCAGATGGCGAGAGAAAGATGAGGCTGGTGACTCAGCAAGACAGGGATGCAGATGAGATGCATGTAGGTCAATAGGGTACATGGCCTATGTGGTGCAGTCCGTGTGCACATTTCTCTATATTCACTCTGAACACACATGAGAAGAACAGCTGGATGTTTGCACCACGCAAGGAAGACACTGCATTCAGTTGTTCTACGTGCTGCTCCACTTCTGTGAGCTTAGTGGTGAAATCAGGTCACAAGCAAACCCCCCTTGTCCCTACATCTTTCTCTCCAGTCTCCCCTCTCCTGCTGTCTGCTTGCTCCCTCAATTTTAGCTCAGTCTTTCACACACACACACACACATATATATATATATATATATATATATATATAAAAATGTTGTGCTTTCATAGACTTGTAATGTATAAGCACTGACAGCAGACTTACTGATAATTTATTTTTAATTATTTTTCTCAAGAAATTCCAGGCTGCTCATTGTCATTTTCAGGCCTCATTAAAAGCAAATGAAGAAAAAAAATGCATGTGTGTGTGTGTGTGTCAAAAGCCCACAAACAATAACACAGCACAGAGTCTAACATCAAAATAGGAGTTAATGATTTATTTCCCTGGCCACAAGTAAGTGCAGAAACTAATTTTTCAAAAGTTTTTCAAAAGCTTCATTTACTTTATTTTCAAAAGTTATGTTTACAATACACAGAAAAAGCTACGGTTACCAAAATACCCGTGTATGTGTGGTTGTAACCCTAAAGAAGGAACTATTTAGATTTTTTTTTATGCAATACTTTTACTTTTTCTTATCCATCCCACTTGTCATCAATACAGTCTGAATGTGGACCATGAACTAAAAGGGGTTTAACACCTATACCAATAGCTGAGCACAAGACATGCATGGAAAAACTCTTGTTGCCAAAGAAACAACGATCCCCTAATGAGCGACTAAGACACCCAGAGACTGAGAGCTGGCACACCCACCTGCGATGGTCAATGCACCGCATCACCCTCCCAAAGGTGCCTTCCCCCAAAGTGCTGACGATCTCATCTGAAACATAGCACAAAGAGAAAAAACAAGAGAGGGAGAGCAGGGAAAGAAAGAAGCATTAGACATGTGGACTCGTGCAGGAAAACACAATGCAAAAGTGTAGACAGGCGAATCAGTGCTAGCGCCCATCCCCTTTCCAAATCGCTGCCTATTCAACCTGGCAGGCTTAAAACAATGTATGTAAGGCTATGATGACTAAATGCATGGTGCTATGATGCAAAACAAGGGGGCAAACATAAAGCACTCCCTTCCTCTGATGACCAATTTGCAGTCATTGAAAATTCAAATGCATCCTTTCAAGATGTAGCTGAATACAATGTATAAAACTGAAACATTAAAACTAACATGTATTATAATTATTCTCAGATGAAGTGTTTAATGCAACAAAAAAAATCTTAAAATGTGCACTAGTTGTTCTAATCTTAATGAAAATTGCTAAGTCAGTGATGTGCAAGAGATCTTTCGACTACAAATAAACCCTGAAACCATCAGAGTGAAAAACATCTAGCTTAAGTTACAGACTTAAAACTGTAACTGAGTTTTAAGCTAAAGCGCAACAGAAACAAACGGCTGCAAATTGGGTTTCTAAGTTTAGGAAAGTCAAATAACCTGTGAAACATAAAGAAAATGCTCCACAGCTTAAAATCCTAGAACAAAAAAAGCAGATTGTATCTAAAGTCCCTCCTAAAATCTTCAACATTCGTGCAATCCACCCTGCTATTTCAGCTAGAGCGAAGAGCATTCTAGCAAGGCATCATCATCATGATCATCAGGCACTCCCCATGTCATGTAAATGCTCTATGCTTTAATACTCATATGGAGAAGGGTTACGATAGAGTAGTGGCAGTGAGTACATCTCTCTTGCAGGACGTCCCCACTCCGACAGATCAGGTGCCCTTCCTCGTCGTCCCTCACACTCAGTGCCCGTGTCCGGCTGTCGCTCCGCTGTTTTCACACCCAAACCGCCATCAGCAGGTCACAACACGACCGAAGGGGACAGGGGGGTTTCAGGGGCAGCCGCAGCCATGGCGTCAGGCGGCACAGGTGGATGAGGAGGGAGGAGGAGGGTGGTAGTTGATGTAGTTGTGGTTGTAGGTGGGTTTCGTGGTCATTGGGCGATTCACGCATGACACCACGTGAAGGAAATATATAACGATAGGGATATAGTGCAAGGGAACAAGTCAAAGATCACATGTTGTCCTCTGCTCCTCTCCCCCCCTACCTTTAAACCACAGCTGCTTACAAACAAGGAAGCAACTTGCACATCCATTCATCAACGCAACAACCAATTAAGACAGTAATATAAATAACTACTTCAAAACTTTTCAACAAGATGGAAGATAAAATGACAAGGCCATAAACATTCAAGCAGGACTTCTTTAAAGATGTACTACTTCATATTCAACCCCTTTGCTCACTTACATTCATAGTAATACTTAATAGGTGTGACTAACCACACCCAACACAAAAAGAAACATTTAGATCAAAGTAATTTTAAATGCCAATCAATGTTAATAAAAATCTAATGCATTATGTTTGGCAGAACATTTTCACTTTTCTCAGTTCATATTCATTAATAAAAACTATCACAGCCCTTTCTTCCTTTTTAAATAAAAAAAACAGAGTAATATATATTAATTACAGTAAACATTATGTAACAAAGCAGCTGCTGAAGTACTAAAAAGGGTCTGTATAAAAATGAAAATGCTCTACCAAAAAAAATAAAAATAAAAAAATAAAATAAAAATGAGCCAATTAAAGCCAAACCCACTTAATCACAAATATAATAAAATCCCTGTGACAGAACAAAAACAAATCATAAAGGTTTTACTACTTACCAAATCTAGGGGCTGTAAAGTAAAGGTTAGGACAGGACAGAGGCAGAGAGAGCTGAGCAAAAGAAACAGGAGGTGGAGGAAGAGGATAAGGACTTAAAGCACAAACTCAGGTCTGGCTGTACTCACCGAGGAGGATGGGCTATAGGACCTGGTTCTACGCCGCCTTCGTTTGTGCTTACGCCTGCTGCCTTTTCGCCGGTACGACTCGTCCCGTTCACGCTCCCTCTCACGGCCGCGTCTGTAGTCATACATGTTTGCCGAGAAGTCACGTGGATAGTAACTTTCGGCTGCTCCATGTGGCTCCCTGTCTCTGTCATGGTCTCGGTTCTGATCAAACCGTCTGTATCCCTCGCAGTACCTTCTGTCAAACGGTCGGTGTTCGGTTGAGCGATTGTCATAGGTGCGACTGAATAAGTGGACAGAGGAATATGTTGAAACCACATGAAGTAGACTGACAATCAAACCAAGTGATGGTGGGGTAAAAATATTTAAAGTGTAACACAGCCCAAACTAACTTGACTTCAACATACCTCCTTGACCGTACAAAGCTTCCTTCCTGTCTGTGTCCACGTCCCCTCCTGTCTCGCTCTCTGTCACTGCTGGAGGAGTAAGTTGGCGATCTTCTGTGCCGATGTCTTCGCCCTCTGTCTCTATCTCTGTAACGGTCTTGGTAGCTGCCTCGACTGTCTCTGTCTGAGGACGTGTACCGTCTTGTGTGAGGCATCTAATGCAATATTAAAAATATATGGAACAAATTAGCACACAACACCAAAATATGTTGAAGAAAAGTCAGTACTTACATTCAAATTACTGGAGCAGCTGCTCACTGCCAAACTCATGTGATCCGTTAGACTAAATAGCTGCAAGTTTCTGATCTACAGTTACAGACTGAACTACAGTTACAGGCAAGTTTACCTTGAATAAACTGAATTCCAATTTTAAAGTGTCTTAAAAACTTTTTATATGCAAGAAAATCCCTCAAGTCTCAAGAGTCTATAAGTTCCCTGACATGACATTAGGTTTAAGGAATTTCAACTGAAAGTAAAGGGCTGGTTAAAAGACACATCTCCATATCAACAAAATTAATTAATCGTCAACTTGGAAACTATCACCTTTGGCAATCAAACGTTCAATTTCATGACAGGTGTAAATATTATTTTCACTGTTTAATTAAGCTGCCCTTGAACAAAAAGTACACATTTTTTGCAAAGAAAAGTGGTTCTACAGGAGGCCAACATCAGAACCACAGTCCAACTTTCCCTCCTGCCTAAAAATAGGTCAAGATACACACACACACATATATACATATATATATAAAAACAGAAAACAGCGCTTAAATAAGATGTTAGTTAACCCTGTTGCATGATCCTACTAAACTTGACAACCCCCAATACACAGCCGTGCTCCAAACTGCGAACCCATTAGCACTGTAGCCAAAAGTAATTATTTCATTTATTAATTACAGTTCAGCTTTAACTAACGCAGATTCAAAGCACAAGTGAATCCCAAGTTAATAAAATGACCGTTGCTACTCATTATCGTCTCAAATGCTTTTCACCTACCGTGCAAAACGATGCAACACTTGTACTTCAATCTATTAAAACAATTACCGAAAGGATCGTTAATCTCAGCACTGATTACTAAAACTAAGCGTCTTTTACACTCAAGCACATTTACTAACAGCACCGACAGTGTGAAGCCTGGAAAGGACTAACTATTCAACGAGAGACGTAGCAACGGTTAGCATACACTGCTAGCAACTCGCTAATGTAAATAATTTGACCGCCATCTTAGCTTAGCTACGTTCGTCAAGCTAACCAGCTACTTACGCTATCTGCAGGACCGCTATGTAACTTATTTCAATAAACGCAGTGTTTACCGTTTTAGCAGCGAGGCCTGTACGTTTATCCCACAAAAAATCCGTGGTGGCGTTCCACTTTTCTTCTCTACCTTCTACCCGGCTCGATCCTCAAAGCTATTTTGCTATCACGTAGCCAGTTTTTTTTTTGGCTGTTTGCCAGTATAGCTAGTTCTGGTTCAGTCTAGTGCTCGTACCGCCCTCCTGCGTTCAAATGTGGCTAGTCCCGTCTGAAGGTACACAGCCACGGTAGCTACCCCCAGTAGAAAAAAAACAAAAAAAAACTGCAACCAATATGAGACCATATTCAGTTAACTGAGTTAGTTTAAAAATACTACGAGACATGTAATTTAATTTAATCATTTTTTACTGGCTATCTGATTAACTCCAGGCTTCTCCAATTATTTTTTTTATAGTTTTTATTAAAAAATGTATAGACACACCTGTGTATGTATGGAGGAGAAGGCAGTGGACTTTTTAACCAGGCTGCTTAAGTCGTCCTTGGAGAGTGAGAGGATGGCCTAAGAATGGAGGAGTGTTCTGGTACTGACTTTTCAAAAACAAGGGTGATGTGCAGAGTTGTAGTGACTACAGCTGAAGTGCATGAAGCTATAGGAAAGAGCAGTTGAAGCTAACATAAAGAGAGGTGACAGCCAGCAGTGCTGAAAAAGAGCACTAAAGATACAGTATTTTTGCTTTGAGGGTGATAGAAAAGGTCAGAAGGAGCGTCACTGTCTTTGTGGATCTAAAGAAAGCACATAATAGGGTGCCAGAAGAGAAATTATGGTACTGCATTAGAAAGTCAGGAGTGTCAGAGAAGTATGTGAGGGTGGTGCAGGACATGTATGAGGACAGTGAGACAGTGGCGAGGTGTGCAGAAAGCGTGACAGATGGACTGAAGTTGGGGTGGGATTACATCAGGGATCAGCTCTGATACCCTTCTTGTTTGCAGTGGTTATGGACAGGCTGACAGATGAGGCCAGGCAGGAGTCTCCATGGACTATAATGTTTGCAGATGACATTGTGATCTGTAGCAGGGGTAGAATTACATCAACTCAGCTTTGAGCCTGTCTTCTTCTGTGGTAGTTTGTACCCAATCAACCAGTGAGCTTGCATTGTGGTTGAAAAGTCACAATAAGTTTGAACAAAATTAGACAATTTTGTTTTTATTTAAGTGTACAAAATCTGTTCTTAAAAATAATACATTTATAAATAAAATAATTACAAGACAGTTCAACATTTGACAGTCACTCCAAAGAGGTAGAACCTTCAGTAACACACCAAAATCAGGTGCATAGGCCCCTCCCAGCCTGCAGGAGCATGGCTGGGCTGGGAGACTGGCCTCATTGGTTGTGCTTGCCCACTTAACCCAGCATGCACCACTATCATCTGTCTGAACTGAAGGGATTTTCTCCAGATGCAGATCCAGGAACAGCAGGGCAAACCTAGAATACTGCATTCACCTTCATAGTCCATCAATTTGAAGATTGTGATTATTCTAAAGTACAAAACAGAGACATAGAGAAACAAATAAGACAGTAGCGATAACCAGAATAACAAAATTACTACACAAGAAGAATTTAGTTTACCATTGACTGAGATAGTGCTACTCTTCTTCCCGTCCTCATTTTGAGACTGACTTCTCATTTGTTCCAAACGACTGGAGCCTCGGTATATCCACTCTTTGTGATTATCATTCTAAATATGAAATACAGAAACTACTGTAAGTCATAAAATGTAAATAAATGTAACAGGATAAAAAAGAAAAAAAACTTTTTTGAAAATACTATAAAGAGCAAGGTAAGATCGTACTGACCAGAAAGACAACTTGTATCAAGCTGCAGTCAATCTGCAGTACATTAGTCCTCTGTAGATATCCATTAAATTCTATGTTCACAGTTTGTCCAACCCTGTACTGTGACTGGGGTGGGTAAGGCCACCTCTTTAGGTAAGTCTGCAAGAAAAGCTTGTGCTTTTCGTCCAGGATATCATCCAATGGGTCCTGCACTGTCACAGAAAAAAAAAAAAAAAGGGGGGGGGGAATTC
>VUQJ01014852.1:5388-18530 GCA_015108635.1 Andinoacara biseriatus | reverse complement strand
ATTCCCCCCCACCCCCACCCACCCACCCCACTACTCTCTTTCTCGCACCTCCCTCCCTTTTCCGAGTAGAGCCCTATAACCAGCAGTGATTTGATTACTCCGTGCAGCTACGGTCTTTCTTTATCATCCTTCATAAATGTTTAAAGAGCATTAAGGAGACACAAACAGAGCAGACGGACAGAGGGGATATCTTAATGCTTACATGACCATTACCCTTCTCCATTTACAGATTAAAAGCTTTACTTTGTTTCCTCTGCCTACTACTCATCCTTACTCATCGTCGTCTCTCTACATTTGTCCATCAGCACTCTAGAGATTTCTTTTTGTTTAGGAAGATGATGGTAGTGAAGAAGAGTAGAACAGAATGGTGGTGTGTGTGTGTATGTGTGTGTGTGTGTGTGTGTGTGTGTGTGTGTGTGTGTGTGTGTGTGTGTGTGTGTGGGGAGGGGGGGGTGTAAAAGAGATTCAGTAAAATTTGATTATTATTCTATGTAAGATGGAGTAATTTTATTATGGGTGGCTCTATGAGCTATGCACTATGAAACAGGCATAATGCATTATGACTGGTAGACATGGAAACGGTTATCTGTACAATTTCTGTTGCTTTTCTGGGTCAAGGTTGGGGACAGCAGTCTAAGCTCAGATGCCCAGATCTCCTTCTGCTCAGCCAGCTCTTCTTCTGGGGCAACACAGGTATTCCCAAGCCAGTTCATGTTTCCAGCATCTCTCGGGTCTGCCCCAGTATCTTTTCCATCCTGGTCAGATACCCAAAATACCTCAATTGAATGACTAAACTCTAAGATAATCAAACTCTTCTGCTTGGGCCAGCAATTCTTTCCCAACCTGTGGAGTGGTCAAGCTATGGCTTCAGCCTTTGGTTTCTCTTCATTGGCTCCCTGTTAAATCCAGAATTTAATTCAAAATTCTTCTCCTCACATACAAAGTCTTGAATAATCAGACCCATCTTATCCTAAAGACCTCATAGCACCATATTGGTTTAATAGAGCACTTTGCTCTCAGACTGCTGGCTTACCTGTGGTTCCTAAGATACTGAAGAGCCTTCAGCTTTCAGACACCCTCTTTATTTTTAGGATTAGGCCTAAAAATTTCACTTTTGATAAAGCTGATAGTTAGGGCTGGATCAGCTGACCCTGAACCCTCCCTTAGTTATGCTGCTATAGCCCTAGGCTGCTGGAGGGGGGGGTTCCCATGATGCACTGAGTATTTCTTTTCATTCACTTCTTTTTACTGTGTTTATACTCCACTCTGTATTTAATCATTAATCAGTGATAATCTCTGGCTCTCTTCCACAGCAGGTCTTATGTCCCCCCGCTCTCCCCTCATTCCCAACCGGTCAGGTGAGCCTGGATCTGCTGGAGGTTTCTTCCGTTCTTCAAGTAATTGCTTGTAGGGGGTCATGTTGACTGTTGGGTTTTCTGTGTTATTATGTTCTTAGCAACAAGAGAGAGATTGCTTACATGTTTTGAGTGCTATTATCCGTGATGCCATCATTAAAATTACTGCATATCTTTGCATATTAGTGGACCTGCGCTGATTTACCTGAGAATTAGCCACAGTGACTTTTGACTCATTTTGCCAGATCGGGTCTCAAATGTCCTGGAGAGGATAAAGAGCTTGTCCAATGTTCCACAATCAGGATGAAAGCTGGATTGTTCCCCACTGTGATGGGCAAGTTGTACCCTTTGTTCCCAGACTTTCCTTCCTCTACAGAGGCTGTGTCAGTGGGACTGAGGAGATCTTTGAAGTATAGTGAGGTTAGTCCCACTTAGTCCTCACTGTATACAGGAAGCTGCTTCCTCCTCATAGGTCACCTGATGATTTGCCAGAATCACGTCAGAGCTGACCAAACGTTTTGTTCCATGGTTTCACCAAACCCCTCACACAGCTTTACCACAACAACAGGTACTAACCACCTTAAGATCAGAGGTCAGCACAGCAGCCTCAGCAATGGAAGTGCAGAACATGGTCCACCTGGACTCAGAGTCCTCAGCCTCCCTCAAAATGCTATCAAAGTTCTGCCTGAGATGGGAGTTGAAGGTCTCCTGGACCGAGGCTCCTGCCAGACACTGACAGAGCACCCTCATTACATGTTGGGGCATGCCAGGCCTGTCTGGCATCCACTCCCACCACCTGATCCAACTCCACAGCAGGTGGTCATCAGCTGACAGCTGAACTCTTTTTTGTCACCTCTGCTTTGAGAGATCAGTAAGACTAGAAATGCTCGATACAAAGGACAGTCCATTTCTCTTTGGTGTTCCAGTCAGCCTAATTTTTATTTCAAGCACTCTGTTTTGGGATTGTGGGATATTTTATTTATTACATGTGGGGTTATTCCAGTGTTATTCCAAGGATCAAAATAAAATGTTCAAAATAAATGTTATCAGACAGTGTAAACAAAGAAGAGAAATACTGGAGATCAGACTGGACTGAAAAACAGTTTCACCGTGTAGAGTGAGAAAGACCGTGGTGTGTGTGTGTGTGTGTGTGTGTGTGTGTGTGTCTGTAGTGAAAGGGGGGATCAAAGGGATCGAGGTGGATTTGGAGGTAAAGAGAAGCTGAGGCCTGGATTCAAACAGGGTCATTGGTGAGAGATGAGCCATAGAGGCTGAAAATACTCAGCGCTAATTCTGGAGCTTCTCCTCAGAGACTGAATGGCAACACTGGAGGAGACATGACACACACACACAAACACACACACACACACAGACAGACACGCGTGCACATGCAGGCAAACAACATTAGATGTCTGGATTTGAGTTTCCACCTACACACATCTTGCTTGTGTTGATGCGTTCTACTCTTTTGCTCACACACACATGCAGCAGTTTGCTGAGGAGCAGCGAGTTAGTTCAGATTTTTGCTAGTGGGAAAGAAACCCACCTTATTATTTAATAGGCCTCACAGTGGACCTCACAGGGCACTCTATGAGTCTGTGTGTGTTTGTTCTGGTACTTGGTGTGAAGACTACTCATATTTTATACTCGCACAATGACCACTTATTACTTTGATGTTCAAAAGCTTGTTTGGGCATTTAGGGCTGAAAGTAAAGTTAATAATCCATGACATAAATAAACGCTCACTTTTCTACTTTTCGTCACAAATTGCTACAACACAATAGTTATTCAGCTGAAACCCATTTTATGAAAGCTTTTATATTTACTCTTCCAAGCACCTGGAGCTCTATTGTTGTGAATCAGTGGTGCACAGCACAAGAGCGCAGGATGTGGCGAGTGATTTGTGGTAATTTTTGTGACCCGAGGTGCACAGCGCTGATGCAACAGAGTTGCAAACAGCGTGAGATTTGTCAGAATACATTAACAGCTTGTGTGGTGATGACCAGTCATCACTTTCTTTTGCCTATAGAACCAAAACCTATCAGAGTAAAATGGAGCCATGTGATGAAGTTTGAAACTGAAGTCCTTGTGTGTTAAACACACTTATTTATCTTTTATATCCGACTCCATGCATTGCCACATGTAATGAGAGGATGGGAGTAATTCACACCACACATACATGTAGGTGATTTCCTGGAGATATAGCAGTACTTTCAGTATCACTTCTTTTTAAAGTACCTTCTCTTACTTTTTTCTTTCTGTCTTTCTTTTTTCTTTCTTTCAAAACATGCACTCAGCATTAACTAAAGTATCTGTCAGAATTGTGAAACTGTTTGTCTCAGCATGACTTTAACTATAAAAATTATCATTTGATTTATTATTACAGTCTATTACTGATGCACCTTGTTAACCAAACTAGCTAACCAGCCTTAGCAGATCATGATCTAAATTTTCTTGTTCGAAATCGGTCGCATATAATTAAAAAGAAAATGAACGTGGTGATGACCAAAATATGTCTATTTTTAGTCTAGGACTGCATTATAGGCAGAGCAGGTGGCCACGCTGGGTCTAATCTCTACAGTATAAACACATATTTACATTTGAGCACAGCTGTAGGTAAGCAACATTATTTTTGTTATCAGAGGTTTTATGGATTCTGTTTGAGTTCTATTGACCAATCATGTTTAAGCAGGCTTAGGTTGCATGCAGACAAACAACGTGTGGCATGAAGAGCAAATAGTGTGTTGCAAAATGTATCCTCAAACTCTCAGCTATCTGCTGACCACAACTCAGGTTTTCGTTACACAAAGTCTTCGCGTTTGCTGTCAGAGGCTGAGTCAGCAAAGCAAACATTAGCATTCCTGCTAGTCTTATTATTACAATAAAAAGCACCTTGTGGCCACTTGTATTGTGATTTGGCACTATATAAATAAAACTGAGCTGAACTGAATTGAATTTTGAACCAAAGGTCACTTCAGGCCCCCCCAAAAACATCACGATAGCAGCCAAAATGCTAAAATCAAATGATAACACAATGGCTACTCTCAAGTTTCTACGCATTCTCCTTTTGAAAGTCCTTACAACTGTAGCAGCACTCCCATGTTTCTTCCAGTGTTTGTATGCGTATGTGTGTGCTCGTTTTCCCTTTGTGCCGAGATCAAATGAGTTTTCAGGCATAAGTGTGTTTTCATCAGTCCCACACTGACAGCCTCTATGAAAAACACCCTTGGACTCATTCTCATCACAGTTTGACAAGAGTTATTCTCATGGTTGGCAGGATGATGAGATGTAATGCAGACAGGAGTTAACACATAACCAATTTTCCCTTTTTTTATTTAAAAAAAAAACCCAGTTTATTTACTGCATTGGGGCCACATAAACATGTAAGCTCTTAGCTCACACGTAGCAGCTTCAGGACAAATAGTGCATAGCTTTGCTTGAGATCAGCAGTGTTTCTTAATTTTTCAGAAGGAAGCATTTTTAGTGAGTTGAATGCCAAAAATAAAGGTATCGTAACTGAGGCTTGGAGCTTGCTGTATCCGGCAATTTTTGTGTTGGTTGCAATCTGTCCTGTACTTAAACCCACAGCCTGAAGGAAAGTCTATCTGCCTTTAAAGTCGATTGAAATAACAGCATTCCCGGCATGTTGTGCATGTGCATCGTAATGTATGTGCATTCTTATTACTGTGGCCATATGGCTGAACAAATGCCCTAACTAGCAACTTTGCATCACTCTGCATTTGGAGTTTTGATCAATCCACCTTTTTGCAGATGCATAAAAATGTAATTTCCTCATCATCCATCTGTTTGCTCTGCATGGAGCCTCACATCTTGCAAGCAACAGTTAGTGTGGTTGTCAATCTCCTTATCCCCCATGGGTTATATATTGCCTGTGTTCACTGAAATCCTCATACAGTATCTCCACAGCATTTAGCTTTGTTTGGAAAACAAACTTAATATTTTAACACTATGATTTCTGAAACTGGAAACATTGAGGTCACTGCAGTTTGACGATATGACCTTTAAAAGTTAAAATAGTGCTGTGATGTTCATTTTCTTTGACAAAAATATAATTTAGCTGCAAATTATGGCAAAGGGCAACTAACGCTATTGTGAGATTATTTTAGGTGACACTAAAGAGATGATGATGTGTGGCACATACATTCACTTTTATTCTAATGCTCCCACACAGCCTGACCTAATCTCGCAATAAATAAGAGACACCCAGAGTCCTTCATAAGAAAACAACAAGATAAACAGAACCAATAACCAAAATCTACCTGGTTTCACCCTTACACGGTCAGACAGAGATGCTAAAGCTAGTGGCAAGAAAAAAGGTGATGGTGTGGCTTTATGGTGTAATCATGCACAAATTGCTGTCAAGGAGAAGATGCATTATCCTGATATTGAATTGCTGGCAGTTGTAAGTATGCGACCCTATTATGTACAAGAGTCATTTTGCAACAATACTTGTCTACATTCCACTAAAAGCATGTACACACAGTAATGGGAACACAGTGTAAATCTTTTTTTTAAATAAATGGGATTTATTTTAACCCTGTTGTATCAATGCGGGACATGGAGAATTATCTAATCAGAAAATTATGACATATAAATATCTTGGTTTCATCACTTGATGACACGTCTGTATATGGATATTTCCTCAAATCAAACATTTAATTCTTTAACAATTAGTGCACCAATAGCTGAAATGCAAAAGTTAAATGCATTTCACTGGTGCATGTTCTATAACTCACAGTATTTTCACAGTCTTGTGAAGAAAATAAAAACTATTGCTTGTGGAATTACGGAATTCTTGCAATCTCAAATTCAAGCTCTGGGTAGCGATCAAACGGACATAATATCATAGGATTTGACAACTTCATTTCATTCGTTTAAGTTTAATTTTATTCAAACTGAATGAAATCACCACCTAACAACATTTGAGTCTTTTTTCTAAAATTCAGAGGTAAAAAATGTATTTTAGCAATTTCTGGTTTCAATTAAGAACCTTCGGTCTTGGAAGTGAACTAGTACCATATCATGAAAACTAGAGACAACTAATGATTTGAAGCATAATTTCCAATTCCAGTGACCCTAAATTATTACAATTTCACTAAACTTATTTCTGAAGCATATTTTCTTTAAACCAGAATTCTGATTTCTCACGTGGGACCCGTGTCCTGGAGCCCTCTGTGCCACCATATTGAAAAAAAATGTTTGGTCGTCTTGTAATCCAGGATCCAGCTGTCTGCGATTCAGCTCATGTCTCTGCTGCAGTCAAGATCTCAGAGTGGTGTGAGGAGGCAGCATGAATATTGCCATCCATTTGAAGACTAAATAAGCACAATACCGCTAACTGAAGGTGTCGAAAAGGTCTTAAATCCAGTTAGCAACTATGGCAAAATTTAGAGGAGATTTTGTTTTGTAATGATATAAGAAAATAAACAGGGTATATTTATTATGTATTTAAAAAATGATTTTAAATGCAGTCACCCATTTGTGGCTTTACAATAACCAGCTGATAACAAATCTGACGTGTCACCTAAAAGTGACGAGTCACTGGCTGAGAACAGCAATATTTGATTCATTTGTTTCCAATCAAAGTCCAGTACTCTGAGCCTCAGGCTCTCCTGTTAGTCCACACCAACTCCTGAGAAAAATATCTCATAGCTCTTAAATGCTCCATTATGTTCATCGGCCAGTCTGACTGTGTCAGCCTGCTGCTGGCTGCTGAGCGGGTGGAGTACAGTTTAGAGCTTTTCACTGAAACAGCTGCCTGCTGATGCTGGAAATGAGCTTGTTGAAATAGCTGAGATTGGAGCAAAAACAGTAAAATTGAGTGAATTTGAGTGTGTGTGTGTGTGTGTGTTTGTTGGGGGGTGGGGGGGTTAAAGCAATGAATCTGAAATTGTTGTGTGAGCTAAAGTGCAAAATAGGTGCTAAGTCTCTGTAGAGCTGCCCCATTTATGTTTTCTTACACTCTGCTTTGTTTGGCAAAACTGAAAAACTGAAACTCAAAATCTTTCTAAATTTCTAGCCCCTCAAATGCAAGCACCCCTTTCTTTTAATAACTCTGTTTCCAAGCAGCTAAACAAATGACCTTAGAAAGAAATGGAGTAAAGAGTCTCGGGATTCTTGTTCAGGTGGTCTCAGTTCAGTTCCAGTGCAGGAAAACTTTTTGTTTGTGATTTCACGACCTTTAAGTTTCATATTTACTCACTTTGCTTTTCCTTTTTGTCTTAGAAACAAATATGGTTTTGATTAAAACAGACCCTTTAGGTGTATTTCCTCCACTGCCTGACTATGTCCTCAGTTTGTATCAGTGCCTCTCTACAGTGTGAGCAGGAAGCCAGTTTCAGCAGAATTGCCTCAGTGCGTGAGCTACTGCTGGGGCCAAACTCTGCTTCACCTGTTGGCACCTGTCAGCTGTCTGTAGAGTTCCACAAGCCAGCCAAGCTCAATAGGACTCCTTCTTCAGCTTGACGGCTACCTTAACCTCTGGTATCCACCATCTGGTTCAGGGGTTAACACCAGGACAGGCACCAACCACCTTATGGTCACAGCTCCGTACAGCAGCTCAGGCCATGGAGATGTGAAACATGGACAACCAGGCGGTGATCAGTTGACCGCTCTGCTTCTCTCTTTATCTGAATATCCAAGCTATATGGCCATAAGTCTGAGGAAAATCAACATTGATCCTCCACCTGTGACCTAGGGTGTCCCAGTGCTAAGTGACGCCTATGCTTGAACATGATGTTTGTTATGGAACTACAGTAAGCACATACGGTCAATAAAAAAACTCCACTTGGGTTCAGATTGGGCAGGTCATTCCTTCCAATCCCATTCCTCCAGGTCACACTGTCATTGCACACATGGGCATTGAAGACCCCCAGTGTGCACAAACCCATGGGGGGCGATCTGAGGGCAACTCCAGAGCGGTACAGAGTCCAGAGTTCTGTGTTGAGGTGAGCCTTCTTAACCTCAAGCAGTAGCTCAGGCTCCTTCACCCCCAGTCCTCTGAGTTGTAATATGCCCCTTCACAATACTAACACTACATGTTAAAAAGTGCTGCTTGTAAGTTGCATTAATGGGACACCAAGGTGTTCTTTACAAACAATAATATGTGAACTTTGTGTGAATGACATGTCTCACTTTTGCTAAAACCCAGGGTGTCACAGACCAACACCAAAGGATTTCTTCTGTGTATCCCTTAGACACCAGCGGCTTTGACATAACAGCAACATCGAAATGAGAAATGGCTCGATCCACAGGAAAGGAGCCTGCTATCAAAAAGCTTCACCTCTCATTGTTCTTGTCAAAACCGCAGGAACCACAAGTATTCCTGCACTCAGAGGGCAAACTGATGGGGCCAGTTCATTACGAATTGTATGTGAGAACGAGGATTTTAAACTCCCTTCTGGAGCTAACAGGGTGCTGATGAAGAGCTAATATATTAATTCTCTCACTGTGGCCCTTTGGCTCAGCTGAAGGCATTTTGTCAAGCTTTTAAAGCAACTTGCTAATAAGGAATTTCAATATTCCAGCTTACAAGTAATAAATTCATGGACTCGTTTTTCAGCATCGCTCTGATGCAGGATCCAAAAAAAAAAACAATTTTTTAAGGAAGTTGCTAAAATACATATCCTGGTCAAAAATAACTCCAGGTTTCTCACTTTTATGTATTTTTGGCCGAAATACAATAATTTTATTTATTTAAAAAATAGTAGATTACAGCTCATTTTGGGAATTTGTCTTTTTCCTTTAGTTTTACTGATTTGTGTAATCTGCTTAAATAAATAAATATAACTGGGTATAATTTGCATATGAATGGAAATGCGTTAAGTGCTTTCTTAATAAAACTGCCCAGGGAAGCAACTTGGAAACTACTGGCCTCAGCACAGAACCACGTCAATCCTTAGGACTAACTTTTGTGTGTGAGGAGGATTTGTTTACATCAAGGGCAAAATCCAGAACAAATGAAACCAACACAAGAAAAACAAAAGGAAAAAAATTTGTTCCTCTAGTGGCCAAAATGTGTAAGGTAAGACTTAACCTCACAAATCATGTAAATTTTGTTAGGTGACCTGATAATAAAGGTTGAAAAGTGTTAATGTTTTAGTGTTAAGGGTAACTGAGCAGTCTAATAAAGGCTTGCCTCTATTTGTTTTAATTTTTTTCTTTGTACTAAGAAGTTTAGGAAGTTATTGCAATAGTTAGCCCTGGTTTTCTGACCTATACAAGTCAGTAAAGAAGAAACATGGGAACCCTGAAGCAGCCTAGGCTCATTGCAGCATAACTATGAGCAGGTTGAGGGTCACCTGATCCGGCCCGAACTAAAGGCTTGATCAAAAAAGGAAAGTCTAATCTGTCTCCTGAATCTGAACTGGGAGCACTGAAGAGGGGCCTGAAAGCTGAAAGCTCTGCCTCCCATTCTACTTTTAAATATCCGAGGAACCGCAAGAAAGCCTGCAGTCTGACACCGAGGTGCTCTCTTGGGGTGATGTGGTGCTATGAGGTCTTTAAGATAAGAAGGACTGAGAATAAGGATTTTAAATTCAATTCTGGATTTAAAAGCGAGCCAGTGAAGAGGAGTCAATATAGTAGAAATATTCTCTCCTGAAAGCAAAAGTCATACCCGAACTGAAAGCTAGCTGTAGCACCGTCATCATTCTCCTCCTCATAGTGGATGACAGACACTTATTAACATTGTCATTGTCCTGGAAAAAATAGAAATTGGATTTGATACACTGCACTAGTGTTTAGCTGTGTAACTAAATAAGTGATTGTAGAGCTGAAGACTATAATATTATTGGTACAAATCAGTATAATGATGTACACTTTCCTGTAACACGGTAATGCAAGACATCGCTTTACTAAATTCAGTAATCACAATAAAGTTTCTAAACAATTACGTGTCTGTTTGTGTAAGTTCTTCAAGAAAAATGTAGAGCAAATTTCAATGTTTAAGGAGTGGAGATTAACTTTACTCTAATTTTTATTGTATAAAATATAAAACGTGACAGTAGTGTGGGGACCGCACCCAGCCCTGAAACAGAGACACACTGCTGCGGTAACACAAAAATACTGTAATGTTACAAGTGGAATGACTTTCTGCGGTCAGTAAATAAGCAACAGTGCATTACTTATTTTAATAACTAATAAATAATGCACAACACATAAATTTTTTTTTAAACCTTGACCCCAACACTGGTTACAGTAGGCATTACACCAAACACTGAAACAATGAGGAAATGTCTCCCCATTAACACCTTTTGGACTCGCCCAACTATTATTAAATCCCTAAAAATCTTTCTGACTTTCTCTAAAAAGGGTATTTGTAAACCCATTCACACTAAAGCTAATGTGACCTGCAAGAACACTTTAAAAATCACTGATTAAATTCAACAACGGTGGAGTGCAGAGTCAGAACAAAAGCCAAATGATGTATAAATCTGCAAAATCTATAAGAAATCATTAGAAAGCAGCAGACACACTGGAAGTCAAAGTAAGGAATTGTCAGCTTGTATATTTATTATTCACAGGTGAACACAGCAGAGGCATGGAGTAGTTCACACCCTCTTGGGGCACACTCAGAAGGGGAAGATGTCACTGGATGATCAGAAATAGAAATATTTCATGTGGGGCCACATATATGCCCCGGGACATAAACAGTTTTTCACCGACACAGTTTAAAACCAATCAACCATTGATCTCTGTCAACTGATGTTTACTCCTATTTATTTACTTTTTTTTCTTTTTTGTCTGCAGGAAACCCTGCTTGGAATTCACATGCCTACGAAACAGTCACCAACAGTCCAAACAGGTGAAAAACAGAGGACATCAGGAAGAAGCGTCAGGATGGATCACACAGTAAAGGCGGGAGAATGTGGAAAGCCCTGCGATAATGTACCTTCTTTACTCTGGCACTGTACTTTAGCCTTGAAGGAAGTGTTGGGATGGGGTGGAGTGTTCTCAGCCTTCGTCAGTGTTCTTTAATTAGAGTTAATTTATCTCTACCTGCTCATCTCCAGGGCCCAGGCTTTAGTTTGGAATTATCCACGAGAAAGGTTTACATTTGACAAAATGAGAGAGAACGATCCATCCATTTTCACACAGTCTCTCATTCAAGTGACAGCTCAATCCACGCTGCTGTCTCTCCTTTGGAGCGACAACTTTTCTTCGAGTCAGGCTGCTCAGCCAGCCACTCTCATTTCCGAGTCTGTGACTGTGTGTTTGTGCGCGTGAGTGTCATCGCCTCAATCTCCATGGCAATGATGTCCTATTCAGCCAGGCACCTGCCAAGATAAGAGGTGCGGGAGGCGTGTGGAGGGGTTCAGTCAGTCAATCAGGGGAAAAAAAAGGCATCAGAATGGCTGCCGCACCCTCACCAGGTGTTGGTGGATTGAAAAGAATCAAACTTCCGAAAATCATTCAGCTACATTTACCTTTTGGAATCACCCAGGGTGAAGCAACCTGGGTAAGACTGGAGTAACCATGGCAACGCATTGCCGACAGTGATGAGATTGTGCATCTGTGTCAGGTGGGGAAAATAAACATCGTTCTAAAGACACAAAACCACTTTGCAGAAAACATCAGGTTATCTGTGATGCTGGGAAGCTAATCTCTAAGAGTCCAGGAGTCCATGAGGGAGGTCCTCGGGGAAGGTGTGGGAGATCCCAAACATTCATTCATCAAATATTTAACTGTACAAAAATTATTAATACAAGAATAAAAGAGCTATACAAGTGGATGAATACTCAGCAGCATACTAAATCTCATGTGAGTGTGGGAATTCAGTGACATTATACAGTCGCCTTAGTACATGAAGTTTGACAGCCTGACAGTAAAAAAAAAGTGTACATTTGATTGACAGACACTGCAGCACAGAGAGCAGAAGGATTTCTATGTGCTGGGGGCCTTTCACAGATTTATGACCACTGATGGATCAGATCCGCTTCGAAATAAAGAGTTGTTTAACACAAAAGACAATTTTGCAGAAGAGAATAAAACGTATCCTGGATCAGTTCAGTATGCTGAGGGATTTTGCTGCAAGCACATTACACTGTACGAGCAGATATTTCTGGTGGCTAAGGCTAGCTAATGTTAACAAACTTTAGTGGAGTTAGCTTTTAAGACTCACTTGGGAACTTGCTAAGAAAATAAAATGTTTTGGAGAAATAAGTTATCTAGTTTTACTTCAAGGATACTGACTAGCATGTATTTTGCTAGAGATCTGAGTGCTCGAAGAGATACCAGCTGATCTAACAGAAATGATCAAGACTGATGAAGAACACAGTCATAATTTTGTATTCCAACATGGTGTTGGAATACAAAATTATGTGGCCAGTGGAAAGGCAATCACATTGCCCAAAGACTGACAATGTCCATGTAGAGAGGTGAAAGGTTTGGGAGAAGTTGCAATTTTTTACTTTTTGGTCCTGATTTGGTTAGATTTAAACAAGTATTTTGCACTTTCATTTGCATTCAAAGGTTGATCAGGTTAAGGCATTAAAACTACTTGGTTTAGTTTAGGAAGTGATTACAGAAGAGGTGATGTGAATAAGGACATGTAAACCTCCAACCTTTTCAGAATAGTGAATGTGATGTGGGGGACATGCCAGCACCATCTAACCCTCATCCACTCATAGATTTATCACCACGACTGCTTTTTTTCAGATGATTTTATTTACCAATCTATCACAAAGTATTTATAATGGCCAATAAATGAAAATTAGCAAAGTAAGGAAAAGACGGGGGGGGGGGGGGGGGGGGGGGGGCCCACAC